>CBVK0101517714.1:0-14453 GCA_900067695.1 Picea abies
AGGCCAACTCATATCCCTTCTTTGCCAAAAAACTACGGAACAACTCTTCTAAAAACTCCATTTTTAAAAAGCAAACTCTAGCAGGCTCACTACAACCCACGGGCAAACGCTAGCAAGCCCACTACAGCTCGCGGGGCAAACGCTAGCAGGCCCACTACAACCCGCGTTTGCCTTCAAAATCACAAAAAACAGAAAGTTGCCGACGGAACGAGAAGCTTTTGGTCAGTTAACTAGAACTCCCCGCCATGCATGGCCGAGAGTTCGTCTAAAACCCTAGCTCCTTCTAGCCTATAAAAGAAGGGGTAGGGGTACTATTCAAAAGAGGAAAAATCATAGCAAAGAAACTCTGCCAAAATCGCCAAGTCCATTATTGTCCCAACCCTTTAGCCTTTCCTCAAGCTTTAGGAGAAATTCAAGCAAAGCAGTTGGAGGACAAAGAAGAGGAGGAGCCCAGGATCAGGATCGAGGAACGGTGGCCGGTCTCTGAAATCATTGTAAGTTGATTCATATTGAGATTAATAAAAAGATACTTTTCCCGTCCCGAATACATGAGTCTCATATGTTTTATTTGATTTATGTTTAATCTCTAACCCTTTAGTAGATCAATAGCATGCATGCGTAGTTTTGTCTTGATTGCAGGATCGCTTTGTGGAAGGAGCAGCAGCAGCAAGGGGATAAAAGCTCAACGGAGGATCTACACCAACCGTCAATAAAATGGTTAGTTGGTTCTTCCCATGTCTGCATGAGAAAAAGGGTTTGAGGTTTTGGGTAGAAGGTTAAAAGTTATGTCTTAAGGGTCATGATCTGCATACAAGTTTAAAGCCCTAGCTTGTTAGTCCGTAGGGTAGAATACCCCACAACAGTTGCCAGGGACAAAGTCCATTTCCTAGATATTTGTAGTTCAACTACGTTCTTTGATGAGGGTTTTGCTTGAATATCTTTCCTCATCTGGCGAGTCCTTGAAGGGACAAAGCCCTTTTCTTTGTAGATCTTGAAGACTTATTGTTTGTAGGGTGAAGCAAGCAGTACTGTGAAGGCAATGAAGACCCGTCCTGGCAACTCCACCCCACTCCATTCTTGTATGAGGTGTGGAGATGTTTTGCAAAATACATTTGATCCATGGTTGTTGTATGGCACATCGATTGATTGCTTAAAGCCCTTGATCTATTTTAGAATGCCTTTTGAAATTGCATATATAAACGCCATAGCCCAATGGATAAGGGACTAGCCTCCCTTTCATTCATCACCCTCAAAAGTTTTTTTTAATCATCCTTTCCTTTGTTCATAGTTGCTTAGTTTTCTTTACCCTCATTCCTACACGAAGTGGACTTAGTAACCAATAGGAAAGCCCCCTTGGCTAGGAACCTCTTCCTCAATCTAAAGTGCAGAGGAGAATTGGTGAGGTGACGGTGGCCAACCTCCTACTTCCGCAAGGCTAGTGCCCTATCTTTGGACTTTAATCTAAAGGTGCTAGTTTGTGTGGTAGCACAGCCAAATCTCTCTGGAGTAGAACTTCCCTTTACGGGGCCTCTTCAAGCAGTAGTAAAGGGGACCAAACTTCCCTCAAGGAGTCATATGCCTAGTAGCAGAACAAGAGCAGTGAGCTGAAATTTCAAAGAGAAAGGACAATTGGGAAGTAGCTGAAATGAAGAGTGGCCACTACTTGAGGTCCATTCAAATCCAGTTGGAGAACAGCTTCACTGGGTTTGAGGGATTAGGTTGATTCATTTGGATCCGCAAAATGATTTCTAAACTGACCTTATCCACTTTTTTTTGTTTTTTCGTAAACGGCTAAGGTATGCAACCCAATGTTAGCTGTTTTGGGAGGCTTCTTCTGTCTGATTAACAATTGTATTTCCAGGTGTGTCTTATTAGTGCTTTTGTGTGTTCTCTCATAGGACCTAATACAATTCTTTAGTGTGCTTAGTTTGTTCTCAATCACCTATTCATTTATAGACCTGTTACTGAATTTCAAGTTCAAAGAACACAATGACCATGGTGAAGCAGTAGACATTCAAATGGGTTGTACTGATATCTTGCACCATTTATTGAAAATACTGACAGCAGGGCATACAACCGCTCTGTCAAATAATTGTAGATCAGGTATATCAAAAGCTTGTTCAGGTAGTATCTTTCAGAGGGCCTAAGGTTTCCTGTCTGTCAAATAGGAAGTCACCTTGTAATAATCCTTTCAGATCCCTAAGGTTTTCTGGCTTTACATGTATTGTAGATTTTTCCAAATAGGAGGTCACCTTGTGATAATCCTTTCAGATCCTTTCATATGATTTATGTTAATCGTGGCAATTCTTTATTCCTGAACAATCAGATGGCAAATTATACAGGAATAACTGAGTCTTTACATCAGAAGAATCAAGATATAAGATAGAGAAAGCCAGAAAAGTGCCTACTCATAAAAAATAATTTTCAAACTCATCCTGATTATGGGGTGGCTCAATCAAAAGAGATCAAAGCACACCATAATGACTTGCTGTTTGTCCTGAATGGGAAAGGTCTGCACCTATGAGTGTCTGGTGTATACGTAATATCCTTTTAAATCCATAATCAAAGATTATTCAAAAGAGGTTTTCCCTTTATTAATCTTTTATGCAAGAATGCATGGAAGATAGAATTTTGATATTGGACTTCTGTTTCAGGTTCCAGTTTGAAATATCAGCTTGTCTGGAACCTACAAGTGCCCCTTCTGCTCTATAATATTGTTAGATGTATTGACATTTGGAATATCAATGAAAAGTAAAAATGTTTATTGTTTAAAATAAACATTTCTTTTTCTTGTTTTATGAAGAATAAACTGAAAGTAAAGGGTGACAGAGTCCTCGTAATAGTACTGATCACATTAACTGTATTTTATCTTTTTGAGTATTCAATAAATTGCTCTATAAATGGTTGAATAATATTATCATCGGATAAGCGATAACTTCATGTTTTTTAAAGAAAGATTTCAATAGTTAAAGTACTTGTAATTTATTAAAAGTTTATGTTTTTGAGACTTTGCTTCCTTATGCCTTGCATAGCTGTGCATGAATGATTAAAATCGATTAGTATATATTGGAGTCAACTATTGAAAAAACATCTTCAAGTATACATTATTGTCTTTGGAATACTGTTCTTTGTATTCAACGAAAAGTTGTTTGTGAGTTTCTTTATCATCTTATCATGTTAATTCAACTTGGGTTGTCATCACGACATCCTCTTTTGGCCTGAACTGTTTCAGGTGAACTGTAATTTATTTCTCGTATTTGAACACATTCACAAAAAGTCCTTTAATCCCTATCCCCTGCATGCATTCTCTTTATTTTGCTCCTATTAGCACTGTTTTTCGAGTCAATTTTTGAAATGTGATCAATGTTATTGCCTCACTTGAAATGGTGGAAGTACTCTGTTTAACTTTGGTTTGTTCTATTTTAGTCTGCGTGTGCAGCTGCTGCAGCTCATTGCAAAGCTAAGGGGAAGAATATCTCAAAACTGGCTCTGCAATATAGTTTGAAGAACAAGGATATTGTTTCAGTGTTGGTTGGCATGAACTCTGTTCAACAGGTGTTTGTCTTTTTCCAATTCTCACTATTCATTTCCGGGTATACTTTTCAAAAAGAAAGAAAACAGTTTTATTAATTTCCTTGAATGATAATAATTCAGCAAACAGAAGCACAAAAGGAAATTTTAGAGCTTGTGTTGTAGGTGCTCAGTCATCAATGTGGTCTTGTAGTTTGATCCAACTGAATCAATCATTAACTGTCATGTGTGTATCCCACAAAAATAAATTCATCTAAGGTCAGTTGAATGATATCTCGTACTGATAAACTAGTAGATGTAGGGCCTGTGAGGGGTTCTTGTTTTGTGACCCTAAAAAACCACCTATTGACTCTAGCAAAGATGAATCTCCTAATATTGAAGGTCAAATGATCTCTTATGACTACAAAGAAGCTAGCGATCAGACTCTAATCCTATATTTCTAGGTCATATCTTAGTGGCTCTTTCAATGTACCTTCTAAGGGATTAAACTTTTGATTCACAACTAGCTTTATAAATGGCTGGTATGTTGTAGTGTCCTGTATAAACCTGAGGGTATTTAAATTTTAAACCTGATTGTCTATGTTAAAAGTCAGAAAACCAGAAGTCAACACACTACATTTGACTTTATTGTTAAGAAAGAGCTTTGTGAGGAATAGAACCACAAATAAATGAACCTTGTTCTAATGGAACATGGATAGATAGATAATTTCACAATCTTCAAATAACTAACATTGTTGACCTTCAATATCATGAAATACTAGGCAACAAGAGATAAACTGCTTCTTGTCAATTAGGTCTAGCTCAGGTGGTTGAGAGGAAGAATTGTTATCCTCCCCACCAAGGTTCAAATCCCATCTGTGACATGTTCACTCTTCATGATCCAATTGTTGATTGAGGCTCTTTGTGAGCTGAGGAATATCTCACCCTTGCTTACGAGTGGGGTGCTTGGTTACATGTAAAAACAAAACAACAAAAAAAACAAGAGATAAAATGCTTCAGTCTCTACTTGTTGCTGGAACTGGTTCAACACATAACAGTAAAGAAGCACAACTGAGCATTAGATTACAATCTCACATCTCAACTACACAATGAGTCAAATCGGTCATTTTCATTTTTTACATAGAGGGAACTGTCTGATAAAATATAAGGAAGCTGTTCTAGAATGCTTGGCTTTTACCAACCAGCCTATTAATCTTTATATATTTATACATAATCCATAACTACTGCCTAACAATCTAACTGTTTATACATATTCATGGTTACCAGGTTTAACTGTTAACAAATTATCCTTAAATGAAAGCTACATGCTCTCTGTGGTAAAAGTTCATTGTTAACCATTTCAGGCGACTAACAATATGGAGGTAGATATGAATTGGCAGGTGAAATCCAACAAATAGAAGGAAGTCTCTTCCCCCATCAGATTAGACAAGCCAGGGAGGGACATTAGCCCTAATCCATGGATTATGTATTTTTTTTGGTAAAATTACTTCTTGTATTCACATAAATATATTTACATCAAAGAAAAACAAAAGGCAGAAGTGTATATACAATGGTATTTACATCCTCTTCCTTAAAGCTACAAGAACAGTAACAAATCCGAAAAGGCACCAGGGTTTAACAATTTGGCATGCTTGATAAACAAAAACCCTTTTTCCAAAAGCTGCATACGTAACTCCTCTCTCCGCATATGACAAAAGGCAAACAAAGGGCTAACCTTGTTCTCAAAAACATATTTGCAGCAAAGTTTCCAAAGGACAAACAGAGAGAAGAGTGAACTAGGGATCTGGAGTCACCAAACAAAGCTGCATGCCAATGCAATCACCCCTGAACAATAGCCACTTGCTCTAATTGTATATGATCCCAGTAGGATTGAGCAAATGGATAGTCCCATACAAATGCTTCACCATTTTTAAACGGTGGAAATTAAGGTGGAGACCATCAGAGAGGCCACTTTTAGATAGTCAAGTCTTGGAAGGAAGGCCTTAATAAATCACCAGCCAAGCAATCACTTGGAACTTATAAGACACCGACACAACCCACACACTTTGTAACCTTTGAATCCACTAGCTCTTAGCGTTAGAAGACACTCGCCATGCATTAAGCTCAAGGCCAAGCTCATGATGCTGATGTAAAATGGAATACAACTTATGCGAGTCACATTGAAACAATGGACTCCCAAAACCCCACTCCCAATCATGCCAAATGGGACTCAACACGTCAATATTCATCTTGAGGAGGTCCTCCCACGGGATGAGGCTAGCTAACTCCATGATAGTGGGCCAATCAATTGAAGACAAGGCATACTCATGTGGCAAGGATTGCCAATCCTTGCAAGAGCATGCCTCTGCATCCCACAACTCCCTCCAAAGAAATGCCACCCTCTTTCACACCTCTAGCCAAAGTCATTGGACTAGATAGACTAAAATCATTGATGGTGCGCTGTTGTCCCTCAAAAGCAATTCTCCACTATACAATTGTCATACAAGAAATTGAAAGAAGATTCTTTCTCAAACTAGGGACAAATGAAATATCACTTAGCTCAATTGAAGTGATCCAGGAGGATCTCGGTGGCCACCCACCTTTTCCAACTGGCTCAAAATAGTTTTTTGGCAACTTACTATTTTTAGTAGTTTTACGGTCCCTGAACTTCTGGGGTCATTTTGAGGGCCTAAATGACGTTTTTTCGTGATCAGACATCTCAATGATATTCGTAGGCTCTAATTGAGCCCCCTAAATGAAGCTCCTCATCAATACCTTTCCAAGGAGCTATCGTGCGCCCTACACAAAGATCGTATGCAAAAGTTACGACCTCGGGAAGTTGATGTACTAACTTACCCCAACAGAGCCCACATGACTTTTGGCGCTTCATCTCCTAGGTTTAGGTTTTTGGATGTCTAGGGTTTTGGCATTCATGTTTATTGTAAAAAGGCCTTCAAAGCCTCATTGTACTCATCTTCTTGCGAATGAGCGTAGCCATCACATCTCTTCGTAGAGATAAGCTGCCACCATTCTAGCAAGTTTGTTTTCAGTGTGCATTTTATAGTTTTTAGCATATTTCTTATTTAACAGAAGTCAAGTTTTACTGTATCTCTGTTATTGTTCACTGTGTCCCTGTGTTAATATTATAAAACCTGTGGTTTCATTTCGTTCCGCTCATAAATCCGAATCAGTGGTATCAGAGCGGTCCGCTCCTTGTTTTTTTTAATGCATGTCTCCGACGCGGTCAGGGTATAGAGAGTTGGGTCTCGAGCTTGTTTCTCTTGAGGACAAATGCTCTCGCACGCCCAAGAAATTGTCCATGGTGGAAGAAAAGAAAGACGACGGGATAGGAGATCCTTTCAAAATGTTGCTCGAAGAAGCCCTTGAGCGACAGAGAAACAAGATGATGGACAACTTTGCACAAATCCTTCGACAACTGCCGACAAGAAACACATCCACCTCAAGCGGAGGCACCGCCTCCTTCAAGGTACAAATCAATTTTGATATTCCTATATTTGAAGGTCAAATAGATGCGGATGCCATAGATAAAAGGTTAAACCTTCTAGAAGGGTATTTTTCTGTCCACAACTTTTTCGATAGAGAAAAGATTACATTTGCGCTCCTCAAGGCCATCCCCATGTCAGAGATTGGTGGGAGACTTTCTGTGAGCAAAAGGAAATAGAGGGATCCACATTATTTGCAGTTGCACCCACTTGGGGTTCCTTCAGGGATGCTATTAAGGAACAATACTACCCTGTTGGAAGTTATGACGACTTGTATACAAGATGGACCACATTGCAGCAGGAAAGAGACCAAATAGTGCCAGAGTTCACTAATGTCTTCCATACCTTGCACACCAAGTTGGGTATCAAAGATTCTAAGCGACATTTGGTGCTCAAGTACCACGACAGTCTGTATAGATACATCCAGACAGAAATGGAGTTTTTGGACATTTCATCCTTGGGCGTGGCCTATTGATATGTTGTCAAAATCAAGTAGAAGTTGAAACAAAAGACGTGACAGTTTGGGTTTGGGAACCCCTCATAGTAGAAGCAGGGCAAGAGTAGCCCTAACCCGCAAAACAAAGGACAAAGCAAAGATGGGCAACCTCAGGACAACCAATCCAAGTCGCAAGCAAAGAAGGACAATGGGAAGACGAAGAAAGGTAGTGGAAATTGGTGTGACTTCCATAAGAGCCCCTAGCATAACATTGTTGATTTCCGCTCAAAGCAGTCATTGGTGGTTGAGGTAAAAGCCTCTGAATCAGATGCGGGTTTTGACTCCGAGTCAGAACCAGAAAAGGGAAGACGGATCATTGACGAGGAATCCGGTGCCACCGTTGCTACCACCAAGATCCAACCCGGTGAACCTGATGAGCTAGAGGAAGGCAAACGCCTCTTTCATTCACAGATGTGGGTAAAAGGCACTCCGCTGCACTTCATCGTTGATAGTGGTAGCCAGAAGAACCTCATCTCAGTGGAGGTCGTCAAGCAGCTAGCCCTGTTGACAACGTCGCACTCGTAGCCCTACACCATCGGAAGGCTCCGTCAAGGAAGCGATCTTCGCGTCAGCCAAAAGTGCCGTCTATTGTACGACATCAAGCCATTCAAAGATGAGGTATTGCGTGATGTTGCTACTCTTGAAGTTTGTGATGTTCTTTTGGGCCAACCTTATTTATGGAAACGTCATGCTATATATGAGTCTAGGCCTCACAGTGTTATTATTACTTTGAACATGAAATTGTATAGGATTCCCGAGGTAGTCCCACCTAGTGCTATTTCCTTGATCTCTGCCAAGCAATGCAAGAAGGTCATTTCTCAGACTGGAAAGTTTGTCTTCTTCGTGATTCGCTCTCAGAGTGAGCAAAAGGTTGCAACCACATCCATGGCCTCCGCGATCGACCTCTCCACGCAGCAGAAGAAAGTGGATAAGGTTGTGGAAGAATACAAAGACATCTTCTCATCACCTACTGGGGTACCTTTGCACTGTCAGGTCAAGCATCCCATCGATCTGACCCTCGACGCACCGCTACCCAATGGGCTAGTCTATCACCGCTCTCTGCTAGAAAATGAGGAGATCAAGCATCAGATCCAAGAACTTCTCCACAAGGGGCACATCCGACCCAACTCATCGCCTTGTGGAAGCCCAATCGTGTTGGTGCAGAAGAAAGACGGGACTTGGCAACTTTGCATTGATTACTGGGCCCTAAATAAAATCACAGTCAAGAATCGGTACTCGATTCCCCGAATTGACGATCTCCTTGATCAGCTCAAGGGGGACAAATACTTCAGTAAGATTGATCTGAAGTCTGGCTACGATCAGGCCCCATTATAATAGACAGATGTATGGAAGGTTGCCTTCAAGTCAAAAGGAGGTCTTTTTGAATGGCTGATCATGCCCTTTGGTTTGATAAATTCCCCAACAACTTTCATGAGGATGATGGACGATATCTTTCATGGGAGATGATTAGTTCGGACCTCCATAGGGCTAAAATCCCACCAGATGGATGCTGAGACCCCAACCAGGGGCAAAGACATGATAGAGACTTGCACCAGAGAGAGAGGAGGACGTTCCACTAGAGACAACCTGGCAGGCCTGGAACCAGGGGGTTCTTGCCCTCCTACTATGATGTTGGCCTTGAAAGGCCCATGACGTCACCTCTATGAACCTTGACGTCACCAGTTTTTGATTGACACTTTAGAGGCAGTTATGTGCCAAGTGGCACATGTGGTTTGATCCAGAGGCCTTGGGAGGCCTAACGTTTTGCTCTTGGAGGCCAATGTTTCACTAGAGAGACCTAACGTCACCCTAAAGGGGCATGGCGTCACTTATTCTGCTTGATTTAGGGTTTAAATTGTCATTTTTATGTAAAAATTGGATATTACATGTAACTAGCCATGTCGGCCTTTTTAACTTAATTTTGGTCATTGTAACTGTATAAATAGGGGAAAAATCACTCTTATTTTTCATTATCTTTCACTCACACTTAAGTGAGGTCTGAAATTTGCGCCCTAATTAGGGTTACTTGGTTGAAATTTAGTGCGCACTTCTTGAAGGAGGCTTATTTTGGACTATTTTGGCATTTTTTCTTGGTGGAAGTGTTCAACTAGGCTATTTGCTAGATGATTCTTGGTGAATGTAATTAAAGTTTCTGCAATTCTTCTTCGTTGAATGGTTATAGTTACATTTATCTTGCATTTATATTAGGATTATGAAATTGCTAGCTTAAAACCCAAGGAGGCTAAAGCACATGTTATTGTCCATGCCTTAATAACTTTCACCTACTAGATTATGCTAGAAAACTGATTTTCTTGAAGCTTTTGCTAAGGGCCTTGCCATTGCAATATCCTATCACATTTTGCTTCATCCAAGCTGTCATCTTTTTTTATCTTTGAGCTAAAGAAGGAGGAAAACTAATAGGGCCTAGGGTTACGTACTTCCTAGTAGCCATTTTTCCCCTAGGGTTTGGTGATTGAAGCCTTGGGCTACCAACACTTCAATTATTGACCCCTCTTGTCTCTAGTTCTCTCATTATCATTTGTTCCTTTAAGATTTGCTGCTGCCTAAAAGGACTCCATTTACCCTAAAAAGCATTGATCTAGGCCTTACAATTGAGTGATTGACAAAAACCACTATCAAAACCTCTACCTTAAGCTCTCTACTAACTACTCCTAACCTTAGAATAGTCTAATCTACTAATGTATTTGCTGTTGTTACCAAAGTAAGCTACAACCATCTATTGCAACACTAAAAGCACCTAAAAGCAATTGTAAAGTTGATTTATACATTGCCTTATTTGCTTATGAAAAATGCTAGTACTTTGGTATTGTTGAGTAATTATTCTTGGTCATTGGGAAGCCATTTTAAGGCATTTATTGTGAAGCTACTATCTCATAAACATTGCTGTTATAAAAATCTGTTTGCTTCATCATATATCAACAATTGCTTTTATTGATAAAGTCCATGGTTTTATGAAGTACTAACAAAAAGTTGTACTTGCGGAAGATATCTTTTCTTGTTGCTTTGTTATGGGCAGGTACATCTTAATACTTCATTACTTCATTGGTTAAAACCCTGGGATTTTTTGATCAGTGTGACTTGTGAGAGGGGACATTTTCATAGACATTTTAACCTTTGCCTTCTCAAACCCCCAGGTCACCGGGGACGTCTCCCCTGGTCCATCAACCCTAAATAGAAAGAGATATCCTGTTGAGGTGACAGTGATAGGATAACCTCCTGTTACACCAATTTGCCTCCCTTAGCCTTTCCCTTTGGGACAAGTACAAATTGTACGATAACATGCAGATTTACGGAATAAAAAACACAGTTGGGTTTTAACTATTTAAATAAATAAATCAATGGAAGAAATAAACATGAAACCATAATAAAAAAAAAATTATGCCCTTCAAATCAACTTTTCATTATAAATGAATCCAAGCTTACAAGGGCTCCCGTCCTGGGAATGGCCCCTCCGAGGAAAAATACAAACAACAAAGTCGCTGATCACACCTCAATATTTGTCCTTCGATCTTGCTGGCCGCTACTTTGTTGCCCCTTGCTCCCTTCCTCGGACCCTGCACACTTGGATAAAAGTCCTTCTCTACCCAATCAATGAGATCTCACTATCTCACTCTATGTGTGTCTCCTTCTCTCAGCTTAGCTTCCTTTTGTAATGTTGAGTTTACCCTAAATCCAAAACCCTAGATCTCCAAAGTGATCAATGGTTGAGATTAGATCTCACCAACACTTGAGATCAATGGCCAAGATTTAATTTAATACACTAATGCCAAAAACTTAGGCATTTCATTAAATTAAACTCAATTAATTATAAAAAGGCATTCATTTTAATAAAGTGAATTTCCTAAGTCATGAGAGGTATTAATTTCAACTTCCACATGTTAGACACAAAACCAATGTGGAAGTATCTGTCCGATGCTACAAACATCAACAATAGTGACAACTCTTCTATGTTGCACTCAACCTTAATACCTTGTGAGGGCTTTGCACTAGGGGTGCAAGATTGTGTGATAACAAAGCTCACAAAGTAATCTACTACTACTAGTCAGATGGAACAAACAAAATCCTTCTTTACCCTTTCTTTGAGGACAAATCATTTCAAAAGGGAAAAACAATGTTACATACGTAAAGTCTAAAGCTAAGTAATAATAATAATAGTAATAATAATAATGAAAGGTCATATGTTGATTAAGAGACATGGATTTTGAAAATACCCCTGCTTAGGAATATTTATACGGGGCCCTCACATTGTAAAATCATTATCAATTATTCATTTCATCTTATACATTTATATATATATATATATACTTTTATTCTTCTGATATAATTGAGTAAAGGATCGTGGACTGTTACACTCTAGTGGGACAAGGTTTGCTATCCTCCATGCAAAACCTTTTAAGAATGTCAAAAACATACATTGTCAAATGACAACGCCATCACGTAACTACAAAACTTGCATCCCAAGAAAGTAATGCAAAAAAACCAAATTAGTCATTTTGTAAATGCCCATGAGCTTCTTCTTTATGTCAACAATCATTCTGGGACTATTCCCAGTAAGAACCAAATCATTTGCAGAAATAACAAGTATCAAATTATCTTAATTGATGTGTTTGATATAAAAGTTAGGATCATAATGGAAACAACTAAAACCACTAGAGAGAGAATTTGACGATTTTCTCATACCATGCTCTAGGGGCTTGCTTCAAGACATATAAATACTTCTTTAACTCGCGAAAGGGTTTAGAAGTGCCATCCTTAACATAACCAGGAGGTTGCTCCATATAAATCTCTTCAGGAACATCACCATTGAGAAAAACAGATTTGACATATCTGGTGAATCTCCCACTAGACACTAGTAGCTAGTGATAAAACAATTCAAATGGTGTCCATCTTGGCATCTGGGGAAAATGCCTCAATGTAATCAGTACCTTTCTTCTGCGAAAATCCATTAGCAATTAAGTGAGTCTTATGCTTCTCTTTGCATCCATCTAAAGAGAACTTGGTCTTGTAGATCCATTTACAACCAAAAGTGTTCTTCCTTGTAAGAGGAACCAACTCCCAAGTTTGATTTTTCATCAAAGATTTGTATTCTTTTGATATTGCACCCTTCCATTCTTGTTTATCACAAGCCTCCTCACAAGATCAAGGATCAGAAGTAGCCATGAATTTTGCAATAAGAGCAAAATTGATTTGTTTCCTTTTGCTAGGAGTAATCCAAGCATCAAAACTTGTTGCATCAAGAGTCATCACGAACCACTTGGGGTGACAAATCTCATCCTTTGAAGAAGTGGAAAATGCATTGGGAAAATCTCTAGAAGGTTCTTCAACGATCTCATTGATAGATTCAATATTTGCACTAGGCACATATAAATCATTATAAGAAACAATCACAGAATCAAAAGAAATGGAGGAGGTGAAATTGAATAAGAAGGCTTTTCTTTGAAGATCACATCCCTTTGAATGATCACATCATTGATGGATGGATATTATAAACGAAACCCCTTTACTTCCTATATGCATGGAACAAATATGCATTTGTGTTTCTTGGGCTCCACCTTCTTTCTCTTCTTGTATAAAACACGGGGCCCAAGCACCACAATCGAAGACCTTAGAATGCAAAATAGTTGGCTTTCTGTTGCTCTGGGCTTCTTCATGCATCACATTCCTCAAAAATTGAGTAGGAATGTTGTTAGAATTAGGGAAGTAGGGCAGAATAATACTGTCTTTTTTTTTCTGTCAGATAGAACAGCAAAAAATCTAAATTAATTTAGAACAGAAAAGTAAAGCAATCTGAACTGTAGTTTGCTAGATAATCAGATCAGAATTAGGAGAACAAAAACAGAATGTAAACAGCAAGTAGTATTGAACATATAAACCTATTTCTGAGTGTGCACAATGCTCAGATCTGATCTAGAGTTTTGATTCTATTCATAGAATCTGAACAATCTGATTAGATCCAGACATAAACAGATCTGAACTATTAAGTATCAGATCTAAGCAATAGAATAATAGATCTAGTAATGTATGACAGATCTGAACAATTAGTTAACAGATCTAAGTAGAAGGATGACAGATCTATGCAATAGGAAACTTAACCATTAGAATTCAATCAGATCTAAACAGGACTGAATTAGATCTAAACTAGAAACACATAGAACTGTATTATAAAGCAACTTACCTCTTGATGTCTTACCTAAGACCTTTGAACAGTGAAGGAGTTCATGCCTCACACAAGAGATAAATAGCCACTGAATATATGCTCAGAATAAGTCAAGGATCATAGATCTACCTCAAGGGTTAGATCTCTTGCCAAGAGAATGATCAGGCTAATTTGCCACCTAGGAGAAAGGCCACTGAAACATCACACAAGAAAATCTGAAATCAAACCCTCATACACACAGAAAATCTCGAGGGATCAAACCCTTATACAATACAAGATAGTATGGCTGTCTCAAAGAGAAAGGGGACGGCTGCTTCTGGAAGAAGCCTAGAGCACTAGACTAGCTGTAGAAGAGGACGACATCTTTACATCTCAGCACACAGGTATACACAGCAGCAAACAGCCCTTTATTTTTGTTAAATTTACATGCAGCAGCGAGAGCCATTCTCTTGGAGGATGGCTAAGACCCTAGACAAGATCTAGGGCCCCCAGTGCACTCCTGGGGTATGTGGTCTGGGACCAAATTGATAAAGACCCCAGACAAATGTCTAGGGCCCCTGGACTAGGTCCAGGGTAACCATGCCTGGGGCATGGGAGTCTTGGTCTGGGACCAAGCATTTGAAGTCTTTAGATATGTCTAGGGCCCCTGGACTGGATCCAGGGTACCCATGCCTGGGGCATTGGGTTCTTGGTCTGGGACCAAGAGATTGAAGACCCTAGATATGTCTAGGGCCCCTGGACTGGGTCTAGGGTAACCATGCCTGGG
>CBVK0101517716.1:0-13535 GCA_900067695.1 Picea abies
GGGAGGTAGATAGAGGTTAAATGAAAGATCAAGGCTTGTGCTAATAATAACATTAAAAATGAAAAAGATGGCTCAGCTTGTTGGCTCTCTCTGTCCCTAAGATCGTTCTCTCCCTCTCCCCCTCCATGCATAAGAACCAAATACCTCCACTTTGGCCTTAGTAGACCCATCTAACCCTAGGCCCCCACAACCTATACCTAACCCAACTAACCCCAACCTTCCGACAATCGATCCCAACTAAGCTCCTTATGGTCATACCTCTTCCTAGGGTCCCGACCACAACCCCTACACCTTCAACCTAGTGCTCTAACCATTGTCATATGCCTCAAAGCACTTTCAATTCTAAGACCACAATATTCAATTGTTCACCATGGAGCCTGCATAATATTAACTGTGACAAATCTTGAGAGACCAGTCATGGCCGCAACCTTGACCATGGATGCAGTTATATGTGTTAGACGAACAAGACAAACAAATCCCTACGAATATTTCGTACCTAAATTATCCCCCTAAGTTATGAGAAAATTCATGAATGGAATGAATCTCATATACATATTTCAGGTGGCAGGGAAATTCGAGGCTCGTGCTAGCAGTGTCGTTAAAATGAAACAGATGGATCTTGTTTCTTGTTGGCTCTCTCCCTCCCTCCAGTTCTCACCCTCCATGCATAGGAACCTACCTCCACTTCGACCCTATGCCCTTATATATAACTACAAAACACATATTAAATACAAAAATGAGTTAAAATTACATTACAAACAAATATTGATCTAGGTGGATCTCAATGGCCAACCACCTTTTTCACTGAATCAATATTTCAAGCCTATGGTTTTGATAAATTGTGATATTCACCGTTTTGATGGGAAATGAAATGTAATACCATATTCATTTGTTAATTACATACATCATGTAATGATCTTATGTACATGCCTACAACATAGCATTAATGCACTCGTTCCCATTATAACTCTACAGTTAAGTGTGCTTGGGCTAAAGTAGTACTGGGATGGGTGATCGCTCAGGAAGTCCTAGTGTTTTACATGCCTATGTAATTTTATAAACTTAGATTAATTTATCCCACATGCATCATGGGAATAGTTCTCCTCTCACTCTCTCATCTATAATTGAGGTGAAGGAGGCCCTTTAAGCATGTAATGGAGTGTGATGTACATCTTCTTGTGAATGAAGCGTAGCCAAGATCTATTTATTTTTAGAGATAAGCTACCCCATTTTGCCAGTTTGTGTTCTACAATGTTTTTCTATCTTATTCATTAATAGAAGTTGGGTTTCACTGTATTTTTGTGTTCTCTTCTATATTTTTGTTTTTGTCTCGTTTCGTTCTCAGCATAATCTGGATCAGTGGTATCAAAGTAGTCTGCTCCTTGTCGTTTCTCAGAGCAAGTCCCCGACAAGGTCAAGGTATAGAGAGTTGGGTCTCGAGATAGTTTCACTTGAGGACAAGTGCTCTTGCTAGCCCAAGTGACCTCCCATGGTGGAAGAAAAGAGAGATGACAGAGCATGAGATCCTTTCAGGACTTTTCTCAAGAAATCCCTCATGCAATAGAGGAACGAGATGATGGACAACTTCACTCAGATCCTTTGAAGACCACTGATGGCAGTGACAGAGGCATCTTCGACAAGAAACCATTTCGGAGGTGCAAAACCCTTCACGATACAAGTCAATTTTGATATCCCCTTATTTGAAGGACAAATATATGTAGATGCTCTAGAAAAATGGTTGAATCTGCTAGAAGGTTATTACTCCGTCCAAAATTTCTCCGATGGTGAAAAGATCAACTTCACGCTCCTTAAATCCCTTCCCCATGTCAAAGCTTGGTGGGAAGGTTACTGGGAGAGGTACACTGCATATGAATCTATACCATTTAGGAGAGAACCCACTTGGGAGGCCTTTGTAGATGCTCTAAACGAGGAGTTCTGCCTTGTTGGAAACTATGATGACCAGTACATGAGATGGATGACTTTGCGTCAGAAAAGAGATTAGATGGTGTCATATTACACCAACATCTTTCATACCTTGCGCTCAAAGCTGGGTATCAAAGACTCTGAGTGACACCTAGTTTTAAAGTATCACAATGGCTGCACAAGTACATCCAAACAGAGATGGATTTCTGGGAAATATCCTCACTGGGAGTTGATTACCGATATGCAGTCAAAATTGAGAAGAAATTCAAGCAGCAGAGTAAGCAACAGTTCAAGTTTGAAAATATGCCACAACAAAATCATGGCAAAGGCAAGCCTAACTCACATAACGAAGGACATAGAAAGGAATTCTAACCTCAAGAGAGACAGTCCAAGACACAAGAAGAGAAGGGTAATGGGAAGTCTAAGAAAGACACCAGAAAGTGGTGTGAGTTACACAACAACCCCTCGCACAACACTAATGAATGTCGCTCGAAACAGTCATTGGTGGCTGAGCTCAAAGAAAAAGAATCGAAACTTGACTTGGACTCTGATTCAAAGCATAATAAAGGGAAACATATCATCGATGTAGAACCCACTACTACCATCGCAGCCACAACAATACAACCAGAAGAACTAGAGGAGCCCGAGGAGGGGGAGCACCTCTTCCACTCAGATACGTGGGTAAAGGGGACCCAACTGCATTTCATTGTTGACAACATGAGTTAGAAGAACTTGATCTCAGTCAAGGTTGTCAAGAGATTGAAGTTACCAATGATGCCACACCCCCAACCATACACCATTGGATGGTTGAGCTGGGGACGAGACACCCTTGTCAGACAACATTGCCACCTATCCTATGGCATCAAGCCCTTCAAGGATGAGGTAGTGTGTGATGTTTCCCCACTTGAAGTATGTGATGTTATTTTAGGACAACCATATATGTGGAAACGTCACTCTATCTATGAGTCTCGGCCCTGCAGTGTCATTATTACTCTGAGAGGTCAGCTCTACAGAGTACCAGAGGTAGCTCCAACCACTGCCACTTCATTGATCTTGGAAAAAAAATGCCGCAAAGTAATCTCTCAGACCACAAAGTTTTCCCTCTTCATGATCCATCCAAACAGTGAACAGAAGGTCACTGCGAACACTACAGCCTCAGCCCAAGACATTTCTATCCAACAAAAGTGGGTCAACAAGATTGTAGAGGAGCATAAAGGGAATGAGAGTCTTCCATATTTTTAACATATCTCTATTGGCCACGACCCTTTTCAGGTGTGCTTGGGGTTCCAACCATTAGCCCCCATTGATATATGTATTCTTACTGCATCTTCACCATTAGAGTCCTCCCACACTCAAAACAAAGTATATCATGCAACCATATCTGTTGAATAGATCCAACACCTCCAACAGGTTCATGACATCCTTCCACAGACAAAGTACAAGCAAGACATCTACTTCAACAAGGCAAGCGACTCACCAAGGTTCATATTTAATAGAAGTTTCCATATCTCCCTAGGGAACTTGACACAATGGGAACCATTGCTTCTTAAGGGGGGAGGAATGATCTAGGTGGATCTTGGTGGCCAACCACCTTTTCCACTGAATCAACATTTCGAGCCTATGGTTTTGATACACCATGATATTCACCCTTTTGACGGGGAATGGAATGTAATACCATCTTCATTTGTTAATTACAGACATCATGTAGTGATCTTATCTACATGCCTACAACATAACATTAATTCACCCGTTCCTATTAGAACGCCGCAATTAAGTGAGCTCGGGCTAGAGTAGTACTGGGATGGGTGACTACCCGAGAAGTCCTAGTGTTTTACATGCCTATGGAATTTTATAAAATTATATTAATTTATTGCACGTGCATCATGGGAATTGTTCTCCTCTCACTCTCTCATATATAACTGACGTGAAGGAGACCCTTTAAGCATGCAATGTAGTGTGATGTAAAGTTTCTTGTGAATGAAGCATAGCCAACATCTCTTTCTTTTTAGATATAAGCTACCCCATTTTGCCAATTTGTGTTCTACAATGTTTTTCTATCTTATTCATTAATAGAAGTTGGGTTTCACTGTATTTTTGTTGTCTCTTCTATATTTTTGTTTTTGTCTCTTTTCGTTCCCAGCATAATCCATATCAAATATCAAATAAAAAATAAACAAAAAGTAAAACAAATAAAAAATATACATTTCAAACATAAAAAAAATACTATGGTGCCAAACCCGAGAAAATACACCATCTCCCAAACTAGTTGACGACTGCATTGTTCGAGTCCACCTGCTAGTGAGGAGAGCGTGCATAGGAGCGACCCACTGCAATTTGCATTGGATTGATGCCACTTGCCAATACGGTTGCATAGAAGAGAAACCTGCTGACATTTGCATTGGATCGACACATGCCAGTAACAACAGTGCACAAAGGAGTAAACCAAGACAAGGAGAGATCGACCCCACCTATGCGTCAAAGGGATCGACTCAACAATGTCCTTGGTATGTAGCCTCGTTGTTGATATAGATATAGAACGCAGATCATGTAGTTGTTTGTTTCACATTAAATTGTTCACAATGGTTATGTTTGAGTTCCATTCACTTCAAGTTTTCCTTATCATTCACTTATTAGTTTAGGTTCGATACCTTATATACTACATCACTTTGTCATATTTATGTAGGCATAAAAGAGAGAAAACAAGGCTTGAAATGAAAATTCAATAGAAACGATCCGACCATTGATATAGATCCAAGATCGATGGTCTCAACTTATTTTGGTCGATAGAAGTGCACAATGGATAACAAGGGGTCGAAGGCCTAAATTCAAAACCATTGTATTAATGGGTGATAACATGTCATCACCTTATTTATTTTGGTATGCAGGGGTGGTATTATGAAACCACTTTAGCTCACCCCCAAAATGCACGAATTGATGACAGGTGCCATGATAATGTAAACCAAATAAATAATGCGTCGTGTCGATGTAATCCAAAGAATTTTTTTTTAAAGTTTAAAACAATTACCCCCAAAGAAAATGAGGTAAACACTATTACGAGTACAATAGACTCCAGTAAAAGCAATCAAATTCTCCTTCAAAAAATAAGATCGGGTAGGGTTCTCATTTCCTTATTTCAAATGTGTCCAAATTGTTTAAAATAAGGATAGATGGAGAAAGGTAGTCAATATTTTTCCTCTAAAAGTAATGAAATGACCACTAAATCGAACCCTAGCCAAATCCGACCATCTAAGAAAATGACTATATATGATGACCACTTGGAGGACAGGGAAAGGGATGTTTTCAACCCTGCGCTGTCTTTCCCTGACCTTCACCAATTAATTCAGAGAGTCCAAACTGACGCTAACGATAGTCGAAACTACTTGAAGTTATGGGAATCGAACCTGGCCATATCAATTGTTACAAAAATTATCACTTTCCAGAATTAGTCAATTAGTGTGTTGTCAATTACCGAGTGGATAGGCATCAAATAATTTATGTACATGATTCTAGGATAGTTTGTGAAATAAGTAAAGGATCCATTGCCCAAATGCTTCAAATTCTAGACCATTATGTATATGAAATCCTAGATGATGATGATATTGACTCTAAGTATGAAGCATTATCACAATCTGAAAGAGAGAAGCTATTGAGAAATCTGTTATCCCCATATGCCCCATTACCAATTGGTCGGCCTCCTTTCAAATCCACCATCTTCCCTGAAATAACCAGACAGACTATTGCCATGATTTGTCATGTTTTAGGCTACAAACATGATAGATAAGTGGATGAGACCATTTTAGGGTTGTTTTCTATCTTATGTCCACTAGAGTCAATCACCCTCACAAAATTTGATTATTGTCAGTTCCTATAGGAAGTCATAAACTTCAAATTGTCAAATTTCCACATCAACAAATATTTTAGGTACCAGGCCTACTTGGTGCACCTCATATTATTCAATAATTCTTCCTTTTTTGAGAGCTTTGGGATAAAAAAAATAGACGATTTTGGTAGAACCAAGATAGTAATTGAGTGGACCAAGGAGGTAAGGAAACGAGACCAGAATAAATGTTTCAACCTTTATGTAAACAAGTTCACGAGTGCATGTTACATTCTGCTCAATGACACTCAACCTCCTAGGATGTTTCATGAGTTTAAAAAGATATTACAACGGAGCAAAGATACTAGATTAGGATATTGGTACTTGGATGAGGATCACTCCATCATTAGAGTATATGGTTTTGAACAAGAGCCATACAAGCTGTCAATTTTTCTAACTCCAAGAATATTTGATTTGGAATACATCAGATAAAGGCTCATTTCAGATCGATTTCATTTTTCCGAACATAAGCAGGCCATCACTTTCAAGCTGCCTCAAGAGGTTGGCCCTTTCTTAGTCAAGCTTAGAACTACTCTAGTTGTTACAAAATAAATGCTACAACAATTAGATTTTTCAAAAGGAAGTAAATGGGTGTATGGCAAAGATGGTGTGATTGCAACCATAAGGCCCATGTACAAGCATTTTCCAAATCATGTAGTGGAAAAAATTGCTAACCTGGATTCATGGGAATACATTAAGTAGATTTTAGAGGAATAGGCCCAAAATCAAACTACCACTGAGTCAATGTACCAATCCAATTTAATTCAGACTCCTCATAAACAAGAATTACAACATGGAAAGAGGACATTTTTAGACATGCATTATGAAATGGATATTGATGATTAGTTGAGTGAGAAGCTAAACAAAAAGGCTAAAGGTGATGAAGAATTAGACTTAGAGGGGTTCTTAGCTGAGTTTATGGGAGAAGGGAAGGGTATATTGCAAATTAGACAAGGATTTGTAACACACCCAACCCCTTAAGTACCCTTTCTAGGGATGGGGCATCAATCTTTTGTTTTTCCTTGGTTCACTTCCTGTCCTTTACTAAGCAAAAACCTCTTAATCTGCTCTTCCGAAGTTTGCATCTCCCACTACATGCATAAACCAGCTACGGGGTCCTGATCGTGACTTCGGGCTGAAAACTGGGAGTTAAGAGTCTACTTAGCGAAGGTTTCGACACTTCGAAACTCCTGGACTTTGGGAGTTTCAAAGGTGTTGTCAAATTCCCCGATCACCGAACAATGGAGGGAATCAACGGTCCACATCCTCCATTGAGATCTTATGGTTAAAAAGGGGCTTCGACATTCAACGCATAACACTCCGTTTACCTAATCCCTGAAGTCTCGAAATCTTGCCACGTGGCCTTAGCCATTCGATGATCGACGTTCGATGGTCTCCATTGAGCATCCCTTTTTACCATACTATGCCCAAACTCTCGAACTCCCGAAGTTATCCAAACTCCTGGAGTATTGTATACGTCACCAGCCACATTGGCCAGGCGGGCATGAACCAAGAAACTGACATGCGGTGAGGGTCGAGGGGTGACACGTGTCTGCATTAGGGGGTGACATGTGTCATGCTTTAATTGGCATAAGGGGTTGGTGAATTGACCAAATATAGGTGACACGTGCCCCCTTAGTTGCGGGTCCACGTCACCTGGGATGACGTCAGTGATCCACATCAACCCCCATCATACGATTGAGATTTATCCACGTGAATCCATAGATCCACAATCCTCTCTACTTCACGACTCTGGGCTTCAGAGCTTACCGACTCCTTTCGACACAAATCCCCCGAAGAGCCAAGTATCCGGACTCTCGGATCTGGCGCCATGTGTCCTTTTTCCTACCAACGGTCGAGATTTACTTCACCGTTCGCGACTTTGGGAGTTTTCACACCTCGAAAACTCTTGGCCAAATTCCCCCAAAGTACTAAGTCTCTAGACTACATGATCTCTTGCCACATATCCTCTCATTCGAAGTCTCTAATTCTATGGAAAACCTTAGACAGGGGACAAGTAGGGGCCACATGTCCCTCCATGACGTGTTCCCAATCGGTTGGGTAATCGAAGGTGGTATTCTCAGATCAACGACTGAGAGGGATCTCGAAGGATCCGAAGATCGTTGGTCCATGTCACTTCGACAGTTCGGTGTTCGGCGTGTACCTTCCGAATTTCGTTCCAGACCACACCAGATCTATCCCCACGTGTACCTAGCATCCACGGTGAAGATTTACTTTGGCTTGCAGAACTCCGGGGAAACTTGCGCGTCCCTATACCGCCGAATACCTAGATTTTTGGATAACCGTTGATTGGTGGGCACGTGTCCCTCCAATCTCAACGGTCCAGATTAACTCTGCGACTTCGACATTTGGGAGTTTCGGCGCTAGACCACTCCTATTCTCCTGAAGTAGAACTTCACCAAAGCGCTTAATGCTTCCCTTCCTAAGTCTGATCTAACGGTTGAGAGAGATCCATACTAAATCCCCAGATAGATGACCCTTGTCAATTTGTGACTTTGACCTTCGGATTTTTTTTAGGATTGTGGAGTCACGAGTCCCAAAGTCCCGAAGTCGAAAGAGCTAGCTCCTTTCGGACTAGCGCAAGGTTCCTAGGCCCTGGTCACATGGTTTCCTTGGGAAATCTTGTGGGCTAAGCACTAATATTTTTAGCAGCAAAGGGGTTAAGAACCTGGGCCCGAGCCCTTGGTTAGATGGGTTGATAGTCTGAAGGGAAAACGCCCTTTTCCCTTAGAGATGAACTTGACATTCCCACTAAGGTGAATTTAAAGGATCAACAGGACTTAGACATTTCAGTCGATCCTACCCCGACTCTCCTACAAATTCACATCCCATGACTCTCTAGCAGCTAAACTGAGATAAATCCAAGACCATAAAAATATAACAGTTTACAGATGCCAAAGAGAATTTCTAATAACTGTTCAAATATTGAAGGACTTAACCATAAACACAAACATTCATCATTGCATCCAATATATATACATAGAGTATGATAATACTTATCCGAAATGGAGAATGTGAAGCGACTATTGAAAGGGGTGTTTGTTTCCTCCCAACCATTGGCACAACCACTCCTATCAGATTTACCACTGGCCACCCTCGAGATAAACCATGATGCTCTAAGAGAGATTCTTTCTCTTTTCTCTACGACAGTCAGGGACGAATGTTACTCTCCTCCACCCACAAGAAGTTGACAGCTGGTTTTATTTACTTCAAGCAAGAAGGTATGCATGCGTACTTCCTCAGTCGCTCGTTATCCTCATTTATCAGCTTGTAGCCAAACCCTGCCCATGGCTTCCTTCATTAAAAAACAAGCTTACTGTACAAATTTTTCCTCTCAACTCTCGAGTCGAAGTATGCTCTGCCCTCTTCTCAGGAGAATGTCTTCTTTACTCTGCTCTCCTGCCGATCTATTTCTGTCCCCGAATTACCTTCTTTCTTGCCTCCCTTGGCAAGGTTGCATGGGTCCAAATACCAATTGGTGGTCGGGCCTGGAAGCCTTACAGATGGGCACCCTACCCCATCTCTTCATTAACTCTTGAGGATGGCCTTCCAACTACCAGCCCAACTGGTAATTCGTTTCTGGGTCAGAGGACTGTTGAGCAATTACACCTAGTAGGTACTGGTTTGGTGAGGGTCATCTCAACCATTCTTTGTTTTCCCTTCACCATCTCTCTCATAACATGCATGGTCTATCTTGACAAACTTTCCCCCTTTTAGCAGTTGTGCAACACATATCAAATTTCTATTAATAATTTTTTTTTTATACATTGACCCTTTTATACAAAGGTTCATCAAATCAAACATTCACACACATTTAGTCCGCCATAGTCTCTTGGCTAGTTATAGTTATATTTACAAACTGGGGGAAACAGGGGTATTACAATCGAGTGTACCCAGTTCAACCCCAAAGGGACCTGTTATAAGTATTGAACATCTCAGTTCAACTCTATTTTCAACACCATAAGTTTCACAGACCTCTACAGCTGAAGGAACCTCTGATAAAGAACCCTCACTCTTTTCACAATATTTGGATATAAAGAGAAAAAATTAAAGGGTGAAAAAGGAAATGTATCCTCAAGCTTGGGGACAAAACACAACTCAAACAAAATTACTATTTGTTGCAGATTTCCAACAGGGTATATTCAATTTGGTTGTATTAGAGTCAAAGGTACTTAAGTCTTTTTTTTTTCTTGCAGAATATAAAGCCACTCAAATGAGAGTAAAGCTTTGGGATATCCACCATGTGGATATGATTGATTTGCACCAACAAACAAGTGATATGTTGTATATAAGGGTCTTGCAATCCTCTTCCAATGAGAGGAAGATGACAAATATGGTAATCAAAATAGCGAAGCAATTGACACAGGAGAGGGTGACCACTAAAACCAATAGAATTCAGATTAATGAGTTGGAGAGGAATATTATTTCCCTATGAGCGGATCCTAAAAATCCGACTGTTGTAGGAGACCTAATGAATGATAAGGATAGCATGATTAAGATCCTTAAGAAAAAGATAAATGTTCGTGATGTACAACATGTTCATACCCCAGAGCTGCAGACTAGTCATGAGGAAAAGGAGCAACTTTACTAGCTATTATTGGAAAGTAGAAAGATCCTAGAACACCTGCAAGCTGGAATTAAAACGTTGAAAGACCAACAAGCTCAGCTATTGTAGGAAGCCAAGTCAGCTACAATGAAAATTGATCCATTAGACCCAACATAGGGCTTATCAAAGGTCATGGTTGATTTGAGTGTGAAGGAGATCAAATTGGACATTGTGACAAACCAACTCAACCAAGGAGATGCCAAGGTAGCAAACTAGAAGATCAGGTGAAGAGCAAAGAATTATGTTTGGCACAAATAAATGTTGCTAAAGAGGAAGCTTAGAAGGAAGCAAATAAAATGAAGGAAAGGGTGACATGGAGACCAACCATGAAAGGATCTAAGCATATCATTTGGGACGATCTAGCTAACACAATTGTTAAGAATTGGTCTTATTTTACCCTAGTATAGAATGAGCTTGATTTAATCATCGTAGTCTTGAAAGACATAAATGAAACAACAATTAAGTTGGAGAATAAACCTGATTTGGTAGCTGATATAATAAAGTTTTTGAACAACATAACTAAAGAGGAGTTGAAGGATTTGCATGTCAATGACAAAACTAGCATTGTAATGGATGCTAAAAGAGTAATTACAAAAAGGATATTGCTTCAAAATGGGGAACTAAGTGCCATGAGGTTATCAAGAAAATCTCTACTTTCAAGAAGATTTTAGTGATGTTATCAAGCATGGATTACCATTGTTTTGGAATGCGAATGGGGATTTGTATCCAATCAACAATTATCAGAAGCTATTAGAAGACAAGAGGAACAATGACAACACGTTCAAAAAGCTTGATGGCACTTTGAAGGGGCAAGATGTAGTAGAATTGTTGGCAGGGGATTTTGAGCTGTTACACAATCTGAAAATGATTTTAAGGAAATTACCTCCCCCAGTTTATGACCAATACACTAATTTGGATGAGGCAATAAGAAACTTGAATGATCATAAGTATCCGATGGGAAAAGTGTTGGTTGTGGAGCCTGATTATCTTCCTAATTAAGAGGTTTGTTTCAGTCGTGCTTGGACCCCATTCCCTAACGGGTGGGGGGGCTTGCCCCCCCACAACTATCGCAGGGGGGAAACTACAATTTTTGTAACCCCCCTGGTGAGGGATTCAGGGGCAGCGCCCTCAAAGCGAAATTTTGGGAAAATTTTCCTTGTAGAATATTGTAATTTCGTAGTCAATCTCGACCGTTCATTATAAGGTTGCACCGTTCATTATAAGGTTGCAAATTTGACGATAGAAGTTATTTTAGGGATTTTTTCCCTAGAAGGCAACCCTCTTTTATGAGGGAATTGTATCGTGGTTATGTATGTGTGTGATTTTTATATTCTGAAAGAGATTGTGAGAGGAAGTTACATCGATTGAGTTGTAGGTTGTATTCCTTGATTTTGCTAGATAATAAAAAGGAAGGACCTGACATATTCTCTAGTGGATGTAGCCCACACTGGGTGAACCACTTATATATGTGTGTATATTGTATTGTGTATCTTGTGTGTTTTATTTCCGCATTTGTTTTATTTTATTGCTCCGCGATCCTGTTTTTCTAACAACTGGTATCAGAATGAAAGGGCAGGAAAAGAGGGTTCCTGGTTCGAGTGGTAGCAATGGCGGAAGATGGAAAGTTTAGGGTCAAGAAATTTAACGGCCAAAACTACTAGTTATGGAAGATGCTGATGGAAGATTATTTATATCAGAAGGATCTATTCCTACCATTGGGCAGAATAACAAAGAAGTCGTCGACCATGAAGGATAAAGAATAGGAGGTTCTCGACAGAAAGGCACTAGGAACGATACGACTGAGTCTAGTAGCATCAGTAGCTTTCAATATTTCAAAAGAAAAGACAATGAAGGAACTGATTGATGCATTGGCTAAACTATATGAAAAACCCTCAGCGTCCAATACAGTATTTCTAATGAAGCGATTATTTGATATGAAGATGTCAGAACATGGGTTTGTTGCAGATCATTTAAATGAATTTAATATGGTTACTAATCAGCTAAGTTCTGTAAAAGTGGATTTGGATGATGAGGTCAGGGCTCTTATAATCTTGTGCTCATTGCCAAAAAGTTGGAAAGGACTGGTCATGGCTGTAAGTAACTCTGTTTGTGGTTCAAACTCTCTAAAATTTGATGATGTTGTTGGTGTTATCCTTAGCGAGGAAATGCGATGGAAAAACATAGGTGAGACATCAGGTAATGCGTTAAACGTGAAGAACATGGGAAGACAAAAGGATAGAGGAAAGGGCTAAGGGAACCACAAGAATTTAGGAAGGGTAGATCTAAATCTAGACTGGGAAAGACAGAGTGCTAGAATTGTGGGAAGAAAGGACATTTGAATAAATACTGCAGAGCTCCAAAGAAACAAAGAGATGGAGAACAAGAGAAAAATCAGGAAGCAAATGTAACAGGTGATGTGTTACAAGATGCTTTGATTCTTTTTGTAGATAATATTTCTGATTCTTGGGTATTATATTCACTGTCTTCATTTCATGCCACACCCCATAGGAAAATTTTTCTAGATTATATTCAAGGTGATTTTGGGCACGTTCATTTGGGTGATGATGCACCATGCAAAATTGCTGGAAAGGGTAAGGTACAAATACAACAAAATAATGGAAACCAATGGTTGTTGAAAGAGGTAAGACATGTTCCAGATCTAAGGAAAAATCTAATTTCAACAGGGTAGTTGGAAAGTGAAGGTTGTATATCCATATTTACAGATAAGGCGTGGAAGGTCACCAAAGGATCACTAGTGATAACAAAATGAGAGAAGGTAGGTACATTGTATTTATGTACTGGTAATATTGATTCTTCTATCTCTTTAGCTTCTACAGGAGTGGATACAGTACTTTGGCATCATAGGATTGGACACAGTAGTGAGAAGGGGATGCAGATACATCACAAAATGAATTTGTTACCATATCTTAAACAAATTGATTTGGATTTCTCTGAGCACCATGTTTTTGGAAAACATAAGAGAGTCACATTTCTCAAAGTTAGAAAAGAAAATAAGAGTGAAAGGTTAGAGCTTGTGCATACAGATGTATGGGGACCAAATCGGGTATCATTTCTGGGTGGATCTCGTTATTATGTTACTTTTATTGA
>CBVK0101517719.1:0-20900 GCA_900067695.1 Picea abies
GCTCTTCCGATCTCACAGGCCTTCCTGCAGCCTAAGGAAGAAAATCTTAAACACAATATCCTCTTGGATTCAAATTTCAAGGAAACTGAAAGAAATCATAACAACATTATAATCAAACATTCATCATAATACAATCACAACAATCCATGTGAATCAATCAATCATGAACTCTCTCAGTATCAGAGGCAAATAAGATGGAGTAAGAAAGATGACTTAGATTAATTAAGAAGTCTCAAATCAAGACATAACCAAAGATCCAGTGTTCTTCATCAAAATATTACAATAGCAGGGAGCCTAGCTCAACCATTCGACCTTAAAAAAATATCAAAACTACCTATATATACTAGAAATGTTGCAACCACCAGGAATTCGATCTGACCCCCGCATTCAAAGTTTCTAGTTGGCACCTACTCTATCAGCCTATGCAGTCCTTCTTATGTCAGACGCGAGCCCAGCTTAGTTATGGTCTTTGCAATAAAATATGTCCCTCAGGAAACTTCGGATTGACAATCTCCCCCCACGACAACTCTCGGAATGCTTTCCATTTATGGGGTGAGACGAGGTCTCAAATGCCACCCCCATTTCCACTAACTACCTTCATCGGGATCGGGACGAGGCCTGACATCCATGAATGCTCCAAGTGGTGCTCACGACTTTTTCGAGACAATCTCGGCGCCTTGAGGTCGTGCAGATCTTCTTATGTGATTGATACGAGTGCTTTTGGCCTTTGGCACAGCTCCTCTCCATCACTCATTCTTCAATGTGACCTAGGGCCATGGCCCTACGTAATTGCATGATTTCGAGCACAACCAAGGGTGGTTTGAAAGAAAACCGCTTTTGTCCCTGCAATTCACCATGAACCGCCATGCGTCCCTTTCTAAAAACCACGGTTTTGATTGTGGCCCGCCCTTGAAAATTTAAAAACGTGCGCACCTTCTGACCCCGAAATGGAGTGCAACCATTGATCTTGTGATCTGACATGAGGCTTTCTGATCAACAGCCCAACTCTGGCACATTTTATATTGATGGATCGAATTTTCTCTTTTCAAATCGACGGTCGAGATCTGGTTCACGATTCGGGCTTCGAACTTCGGGAAAATCAAAACTCAAACCTTTGCCTTCAGTTTCTTTTACCCGGAGCTATGTATCTGACGACGTGTGCTCTTGAATCGAACAGCCAAGAATTAATTTGGACCTCTGGACTCTGGGAAAGTCAAAACTCAAACTTCTTCTTTCAACTGCTTCTCACCTGGAGCTGGCGATAAATTGGCACATGTCCTTCTGGATCGGACGACTGAGAAACACTTTGGCACTTGGGGAATTCGGCACTTCGGCAATTCCACACACTTCTCACTTCAAAAATCTCGAAGCTTGTTTCCCCGAACACTTGGATCAACTGCCACCTGTCCCTTTAAATATCAATGGCTCATGCTCTCTTTGGGCCTTTTTCTCTGGCACTATACTTCGCACAACTTTTAATATTCCAAATGCCCGCGAGCTGCTAATATAAACTCCACATGGAATTCCTGCCTTGGAAAGCTGAACCTACCTTTTTACTGGATTCGAGTCCAGAATGGACCGCTCTGAGTGTTGTGTTTTGAGCCCGTGACTGCGGCCTATGTAAACAAATACTTGGACAACTAGATAGGGGCTGGGAAAACAGGGATACTGGAGCACTTTAAACACAGAGGGGGGCAAACGAAAATGATTTTACAAGATGAAGGGGAAAAAACTTAAGAATTGGTCAGCGAAAGGAGAGAGACAGGGCAAAACACAGACTTAGGTAGAAACCACAAACCCACAAGACTCTAACAAGTTTGTGTGATAACACTCCCCATGGACTTCCCCCTTTCTGCGGTGCCATGATCATTCCATTCCTCTAGTACCCGACATTCTTCCTCCCAATGTTCTCCCTTACCATCATCCCTTTGCCTAGAAAAATGAAAATGAGAAAATTATTAAAGAATTGCTAGAAGAAGGTGTCATCCATCCTAGTAACAACCTTTATTCTTCTCTGGTAGTCATGGTACTCAAGAAAGTAGGCACTTGGAACATGTTTCCTAATTTTCTTGCTCTCAACAAACTCACAATCAAAGACAAATTTCCCATTCCAGTCATTGATGACCTATTGGATGAACTAAGTGGTTCCCAATACTTTACAAAACTTAATCTATGTTCCGTCTACCACCAGATACACATGAAAGAGGAATACATCCCCAAGACTACCTTTAGAACTCATGAGGGCCACTATGAATTCTTGGTCATTCCCTTTGGCCTGTGTAATGTCCCCTCCACTTTTCAAAGTCTCATGAATCATGTATTTTTTCCTTTCCTCCATCCTTTTTTCTTAGTTTTCTTTGATTATATTTTCATCTATAGTAAAACTTCGCAAGCCAATCTCACCAATGTGGATCAAGTTCTCCATCTATTGTCTAACCACAATTTTTCTCAAACAATATAAATTTGCTTTTGGCACCTCTGAAGTTGATTACCTGTGTCATATTGTAGGAAAGGATGGTGTGAGGGTGGATCCTCAAAAAATTGAAGCTACCAAGGATTCACATCACCCTAAAACTATTAAAATCTTGTGTGGTTTCTTGGGTTTAACGAGTTATTATCACAAGTTTGTTCAGAATTATGGAAAAATTGCAGCTCCTCTCACTGTTCTCATTAAAGGCAATGCTTTCAATTGGACTCTGATAGATAATAAATCCTTTCAATGCTTGAAAGATGCTATGTGCACAACCCATATCCTAGGACTACCTTACTTCACCAAGAATTTTGTCCTGGAATGCAACACGTTAGGGAAGGGAATTAGGGTATCCTCATGCAAGATGGTAGACCTTAAGATTTCACTAGAAAACAACTATCAGAAATACATTTGGGCCAATCAACCTATGAAAAGGAAATGTTAGCTATGCTACATGAAATGGATCTATGGAGTCCTTATCTATTAGGGAAATGATTCTGTTAGCGACAATTCTTGTCTTGGGCACAAAAGTACCCAGGTCTGCAGGTAGCCCGGGAAGTGCCCCAGTGCAACGTGGGAGAATGTCTTTTCTGATCACAAGTCAAGCGAGCGGGCGAAGTTTTGCTGTCGGAAGCCAAGATCCACCTACAAAACTGATCGACGTGCATCGGGATTTCGGGGCTACCAAGTTTCCCGGGATTTAGCACGAAGGATAGAGCCAATGGTTCAATGCAAATATGGGTCGTTCGATCCAGTTGAGACATGTGGTAGTCAATCGGCGTATCGAGGATCAGTGTTTCGGAAGATGAGGAGCCTCCCATTTTTACAGCTGAAATCATCGAATCGACGAAACGCCGAAAGCACCTTTGGAGCCAAGCCCACGATCCCAGCACCGGGTCACATCAAGCGAGCCCGTAAATGGGGGCAGCCCCCCCCTTTTTATAATAGCGAATACTATCTGGGTCATTCATCTGAAGGGCGTGCGGCGCACATCCGTGTCATGTCGGCATTCGGAAGTTCAAGGGGTAAGCGCACCTCGTCTTTGCACCTCCCGAAACCTTGAACCCCGAAGTGCCGATAGCGCCCAGAATCAGGCCCATGGTTTTGGCACCTGGTCACAAGGAGCAGACCTGGAGGATGGGTGCTAGCATTTATCATTCGACGAGATGAACCCCGAAACGCCGAAAGCACTCTAGAATATAGACGTAGGGTCACGGCCCGTGGTCACTTGAGAAAGTTAAAGGGACTGTACAAAGGGGAGGCCCAAAAGCGTTGAGTTGAGTTTCAGAAGGGGGTATTGTGTTCTCCAGCTGTCGGTTCGACGTAATCTAGATCCCAATACCTACTGGGAATGAATGAAGAAGAAAGAGGGTGGTTGAAGCCTCGCCTCACTCATTAATTGCAAAGTATGGATGTCCCGGCTGAAAAGCTTACCCAAGATGGCCCTCTGTACTTGTTCTTTCCATGGAAGCCACGCCGAGTCCTCAACTCACCAGAGAAGCCTGCGCACACCAATTCATCATTTAAGGGCTCAGCTACCCCCTAGCATGAGCCATGCAGAATTAAGGTGGCGTATGATAGAGGAGTGCAGGCCAGATTTGATTGAAGAGACTCCTCATCCCGAAAGTCCATGAGGCTTCTATTGGGCAAATGTTTAGGAGTATATGTACTTAGTTTTGAGATTTTTCAATCTATCAATGGTAGAGAGAAGCTCCCGATTGTAATGTTTTAACAGACGCTCTAGTCCTCTGGTTATGCATCTGTATTTAAGATTTCTTGTTTAATGACAGACAGTCTTCTCACTCCATCTGGTTTTCATCTCATACTGAGAGAGTTTGTGAACAACTGATTCGTACGAATTATTGCAATCGTGTTATGATAAAGGATTTATTGTTGCATTGTTGTATTCTCTGGTGTTTTGCATTTGAATGCAAGAAGATCTTGTGTTTAAATGTCTTCTTCTACAGTTTGTTAGGAACCTGATGTTTACGAAAAACCTTTGCAGTTCTCTTATACAAGTCTTTCCCCTACTCACCCTTACTACAACTCACTATCTAAAGTTAGCTAAGACCTCACTTGCCCATGCATGCCTGGCCTGGTTTCGGAGTTAGAACCACATCGTTTTGAGTTAACCTCCATTTGATCACCCCATTAAACAAATCGTGACACAAACTGATGGGCGTCGGGCTCTGCTCTTGCTGCAATCCAGGGGTGACTTCTGTCGCCAACATTTTTGGCACCGTTGTTAGGGATGAAGTTGAAAATTTTCCCCAGGATTGAATGACATTGAGCCTCTGATTCTGAAGGTGCATCAGGTATCAGAGCCTTTGAAGATTGCTACTATGCACCTGGCGACTCCATTGTGACGACTCCACTGTGATGAACCTGTCGTGGTAATTGTGGCTTTCAGAGGTAGACATGCGTGGTCTCATCCACAGCTGCCTCTAGCTACACCTGAAACTGATCCGGAGGTGGTTCTCAGGAAAGGAAAGGCCTCTGAAGGAGAAGTTATCGTCGTTGAACCAGGTAATCCGCCATCTCCTTCTGTAAGAACTCCATTTTCTCCTCCTCAATTTCCTAGCAGACCGCTTTCTGAAGTTTCTCGTTTCCTAAATTTCGGGAGTGTTCCTGTTGAGGTTTCCCCCCCTGGTTTGGGATTAGAGGGAGAAATCCTTGTCACTCCCATTTCTCTTGAAGCTGTACCTTGGCGCAAACCCAAGACCACAGAAGATTTCCCCACTCCTGGCTTTATCGCTCCTCCTCTTGTTACTGTTGTCGCTTCTGCGCGAGGGGAAACATCAGCCGACTTAAGCTCGCTAGCCTTCTCCCTAAATCCCCTATTGTTTCCCACTCCCCTTAGAAGCTCATCCCTAGTATCCCCTTTTCGAGCTCCTTCTCCTCCCAGTTCTCCTCCACATAATAGCCCTATGGCAGGAGAAAATCCCCCCATGACTAGAATTGAGGTTATAATAGCTGCTAGGTATGCTCCTCTTGTCTTACCTCAGCCTCTCAATGACCTACCAGCAGATGGATACCTTAAGCAGTTGCCCAAGTTTACAGGCGAGGGGGACATAACTGCAGAAGAACACCTAGAAGCCTTTTACACTTTCACGGATGATAATGTTATCATGCACGCAGACGTATGGATGAGAATTTTTGTCCATAGTCTCCAAGGAGAGGCTAGAAAATGGTTTAAGGCCCTGCCCCCTGGATCTATTGATGGGATCGAAGCTTTAGATAATGCCTTTTTAAGACAGTGGGGAGATAAAAAAGATTTCATGTATTACATGACAGAGTTTGGGTCTTTGAAGAAAAAAGAAGGAGAGTCTGTCTCCGACTTCTCCAAGAGATTTAATAAAATGTACAACAAAATCCCTGCTGAGATAAAACCCTCCGAAGCCTCTGCAAAGATCACTTATGCTAGTGCCTTTAATCTCGATTTCTACCTCCTGTTGAGGGAAACTACTCTGGCCCATATGCAGGATGCAGCCGTGGAGGTAGAATCTAATATATTGGTTGTTGACCGACTCAGGAACACTACTGGTAGAAACATATCTAGGCAGAGGCTTGAAGCTTCCTCGTCCAGTACCTCTCCCCTTCCCCTTCAGACGGATGAGATAGCTAGGGTACTAAAGTCACTTTCTACTAGAATGAAAAGGTGGGAGTTAGAAGTGAAGCCCACATACAGAAATCCCCAGAATGTTGATGGTAGAGGTTTCAGGAGACCTAATAAAAATGGACCACATGCCTTCCCAAGGGAACCAAAGGGGAAAGATAGGGAAGATCAAAGGATCCAAACCCCTCTCCAAAATAACCTGGTTACTCATGAGGGAGGGGAGGAGATAGATGAGTTTGACCCCGAAATTCACTATGTTGAAGAAACTCCTCCTTTTCCCCATTTGACTCAGTCTGCATATGAATAATCCCTGATGAGCATTCAAATTCATGAGTTAGGTAAAGGAGAAAAGGCCGGTCACACCTCTAACAGATACAATCTTAGGTCAAGAAAGAAAGAAGGAGACTTTGACAACCAAGACCAGCCCCTCATAGCAGAAAGGCCTACTAAGTCTGCAACAATCACTACTAAAGAAAAGAAAGCTCAGAATGCTTCGTCGACGGTCAAAGAACCTGTCTCTGAGGTAAGGGAAGCTCCTAAGCTGATTTCCTCCTTTAATTTTGAGCATGAAATTCAAAAGATCAGAATTCCTGTACCCCTATCTGAACTCGTTAAAAACGAAGATTTCAAAAGGTCCCTCTCCAAGTTGCTACAATCCGAGTCCCCCCAGCCTCCCTCTGACTCAGTGAACCTTCAAGATGAGAAACCAGTTGTCATCCTAGGTCCCATGGTAGAAGACAGAGATGATTCATCCCCTCCTTTCTACACCTCCTTGAACATACATGATAAAGTGTTGCATAATTGCCTCATGGATTCAGGAGCTTCCCATAACCTTATGCCCAAAATAGTAATGGAAGAGTTGGGATTGGAAGTGACGAAAGATTATCATGATTTGTATTCTTTCGATTCAAGGAGAGTGCAGTGTCTATGGGTCATCAAAGACCTGGTGGTTTCTTTGTTTCAGCTGCCCATGAAGAGTGTGGTCATGGATATTGTGGTAGCCGACATTCCCCCCAAGTTTGGCATGTTGTTGTCAAGGTCTTGGATTAAAAGACTTGGAGGAACGTTACAGATGGATCTCACATATGCCACTATTCCGGTCTTTGGAGGGGAACACAGGAGGTTGTACAGAGAAGCCTAGCTAGCCTATATTGTCAGCGATGAAGCAAACCCCACTGACCACCCCATCTTTGCACTTGACATTGATTTAGGGTCTAGTTTGTTGCAGATCACTGAAACTCCTGAGGTCCCTTTACAGATCAGAAAGCAGCCCATTCTTAATTAGGAGATACCTCCTCCAACCACCTCTGTTTGGAAGATGTTTTTTTACGGAGCTTCTTCTAGCGAAGGTGCTGGCACTGGGGTGGTTTTCATATCACCTTGTCAAGAGGCCATATCCCTGTTATACAAGATGGAATTCGAAATCACCAACAATGTGGTAGAGTATGAAGCTCTTGTTCTGGGTATGAGAGCCGCAAAGGAAATGGGAATTAAAGAAATAGCAATATTTGGAGATGCTGAGTCGATTATCTAGCAAGTCAGAAATGCTTATCGTGCTAATAATCCCCGGCTCAGGAATTACAGAAATGAGGTGTGGGACCTGATCGACAATTTCTTCTTGGCCTTTAACATTTCTTTCACTCTGAGGGGGGAGAACACTTCAGTCGATTCTTTAGCTGTCTCAGCTAGTTTTCTCAAAGTTCCTCTGCCGCCTATGGTCAAATATGGCGTTGAAATAAGATATAGGCCCTCTGTACCGGATAACGTCAAGCATTGGAAGGTATTTGAAGACGACCTGGAAATCAAAAAAATTCTCCAATCTGTTGATGAATTTTCTGCGTTGCACATTGATCAGGATCCCGACCTGGAAGGTGAATCTCACCTTGAGGTGTTTTTAAATGAAATTGCTAATCACCAGATTATTCAACTGCCTAGCAATCACATTCCGAGGGGACTAATCCCTTTAGAAATACTGTTCGATGGGAATGATGTGGCCATAAATGGTAAGGTTTCAAATGAATATGCTGATACAACTGAATGCAACATTGGCACACATGAGGAGCTTAGGTTTGTCAAATTATCAAGCAGTTTGACCAGAGAACAGAGGGCCAAATACACTGAATTGCTGAGAGAGTTTGTTGATGTGTTTGCATGGTCATATGAGGACCTTAAGACATATGACACATATGTCATTGAACACAAGATCCCGTTGAAGGAAGGAGCTAGGCCATTTAGGAAGAATCTAAGACAGATAAATCCCATGTTGCTACCTGTCATGGAGAAAGAAGTGAAGAAATTGTTAGATGCCCAAATCATTGTCCCCTTGAGATATTCCGAATGGGTGGCCAATTTGGTTCCGGTAAGGAACAAAAGTGGAGAAATCAGGCTTTGTGTCGATTTCAGGAACCTGAACAGGAGCTCAAAGAAAGACAATTACCCCCTACCCAAGATGGAGCACATACTGCAGAAGGTAACTGGTGCATCCAGGATGTCCATGATCGATGGGTTTTCTGGCTATAATCAGATATCGGTCATGCCTGAGGACAGGGAAAACACAGCCTTCACCACTCCTTGGGGCACATTCATGTACGCCAAAATGCCTTTTGGACTTATGAATGCAAGAGCAACATTTCAGCGAGCCATGGATATAGCCTTCATTGGGGAGAAAGACCAGTTCGTAGTGATCTACCTAGATGACATCACAGTCTTCTCCAGGTCTGATAAAGAGCACTGCCATCACTTAAGGAAAGTTTTCTCGAAGTGTCGGAGGTTTGGCCTCTCCCTAAATCCCAAGAAATCCTTATTTGCTATGATGGAGGGCAAGTTGTTGGGCCATATAGTATCAGCGGAAGGAGTAAGGATTGATCCCAGCAGAGTGGAGGCAATTCAAACCCTGTCACTTCCCAGGTCTAAAAAAGAGGTCCAAGCATTTTTAGGAAAGATTAATTTCCTGAGGAGATTTGTCTCAAATTTTGTTGAACTGGTAAAACACATCACGGCCATGCTCAGAAAGGGAAACGAAGTGAGATGGACCGCTGAACCCAGGGAATCTTTTGTCCAAATAAAGAGGGCACTAACTGAGGCGCCTATGCTGATTAGTCCTGATTATTCCAGACCTTTAATATTTTTTTCTTTTGCTTCCTTTGATACGGTAGCAGCAGTGTTATTGCAGAAAAATGAGGAAGGACGAGAGCAACCCATTGCTTTCTTCAGCAGGGCATTAAGAGATGCAGAGATCGGGTATGAAATCATGGAGAAGCGGGCTTATGCCTTAGTCAAATCTCTCAAGGCTTTCAGAGTCTATGTCTTGCACTCAAAGATAACCGCATACGTTCCTTCGGCTTCTGTGAAGGACATCCTTGTGCAGCCCGATATAAACAGGAGAAGAGGTAGATGGATAGCTAGAATTCTGGAATTTGACTTGGAAATAAAGCCCACCAAGTTGGTTAAGGGGCAAGGTTTAGCCAAGATGCTGGTTGAATCCAATTGCAAAGCCTTGGGGATTAGCTTCATCAACGCCCGTTCAGAAAATCCGCAAGCTGAGTCGACCAATGAGAATTATCAGGATGCCTTACCACTAGTAGCATGCACCTGGTACAAGGATATCTTGTATTTTTTACGAGAAATAAAGCCTCCTGATGGAATGGGAAAAAGCAATGCGAGAGCTCTAAAGCTCAAGGCAGTCAGGTATTACCTCATTGACCAAGCCTTGTACTGGAAAGACCCTCTAGGGGTGCTCTTAAAATGCTCGGACCCGCAAGAAGCTCAGAAGGTTATAATTGATTTCCATAATGGCCTTTGCGGGGGGCATCATTTCTGGAAGACCACGGCTCATAAGATCCTCAGGGATGGATATTACTGGCCTATCTTATTCGTTGATGTCTGCAGGGAAATCAGAGTTTGCATCAAATGCCAAAATTTCTCAGGAAAACAACAGCTCAAACCACTGCCATTAAAGCCCATAGTAGATGCAGCACCTTTTCAGCAGTGGGGGTTGGACTTCATTGGAGAAATTCATCCTCCCTCAAGTGGTCAACACAGGTGGATCCTGACCACAACAGACTATTTCACCAAATGGATAGAAGCTACCCCTGCCAGGAGTAATTCTCACAAAGTAATCATCAGCTTCCTGGAGGATATCATAGCCAGATTTGGTTGTCCCAATAAAATCGTCACCGACAATGCTGCCTCTTTCAGGTCTGAGCCTTTGGTTAAGTTCTGTGAACAGTTTGAGATTTTGCTGATCCACTCTACTCCCTATTATCCTCAAGGAAATGGATTGGCGGATTCTTCCAATAAAAGTCTGATCAAGCTCATTAAAAAATTATTGGAAGACAATAAAAGAGCCTGGGATTCAAAGCTCAAATTTGCTCTATGGGCCAACTGGGTGACAACAAAAAAGTCCCTGGGCATCTCACCTTTCCAACTTGTTTATGGAACAGAGGTTGTCTTCCCTACTCAGCTCGCCTTACCTGTGGAAAAGTTATTTCAAGATTATGAAGGAGAGCTGGATCATATGATCAGAAGGATTCATCAGATAGTAGAAGTACAACAGATCAGGGAACAGGTGAGAGACACAACTCATAGTCATCAGCAATGGGTCAAACAGGCTTTTGACAAGAAGGTCAGGAAGAAGGAGTTCGAGATTGGGGATTTGGTACTTAAGTGGGATGCACCCAGACAGGATAAAGGCAAACATAGCAAGTTTGACGCCCTATGGATCAGCCCCTTCAAAATCTCTGAAGTTTTCTCAAACAACACGTACCAATTGCAAGATCTGGAGGGTGAAGAGGTTTTCAACAGCCCAGTAAATGGGCATTTTCTGAAGAAATGTTTTGTTTGAGCCTTAGACGGCTCCTTTGTTTGTAAATATTGTCCTTTAGTTCTTTGTTCATTTTCTGTTTGTATATTTTCGGCTTAGTAAATGACTCCATAGCCCAATAGCAGGGCACTGAAGCTGCAGAATGAGTTCTTAGAGCATCGCAGGGATGACTCTATCCCCCATGGAGCCTAATGTTAGAAATGTTGGCGACAGAAGTCACCCCTGGATTGTAGCAGGAGCAGATCCCGACGCCCATCAGTTTGTGTCACGATTTGTTTAATGGGGTGATCAAATGGAGGTTAACTCAAAACGATGTGGTTCTAACTCCGAAACTAGGCCAGGCATGCATGGGTAAGTGAGGTCTTAGATAACTTCAGACAGTGAGTTGTAGCAAGGGTGAGTAGGGGGAAGACTTGTATAAGAGAACTGCAAAGGTCTGTCGTAAACATCAGGTTCCTAATAGACTGTAGAAGAAGACATTTAAACGCAAGATCTTCTTGCACTCAAATGCAAAACACCGGAGAATACAACAATGCAACAATAAATCCTTTATCAAAACACGATTGCAATAATTCGTACGAATCAGTCGTTCACGAACTCTCTCGGTATGAGATGAAAACCAGATGGAGTGAGAAGACTGTCTGTCATTAAACAAGAAATCTTACATACAGATGCATAACCAGAGGACTAGAGTGTCTGTTAAAACATTACAATCGGGAGCTTCGCTCTACCATCGATAGATTGAAAAATCTCAAAACTAAGTACATATACTCCTAAACATTTGCCCAACAGAAGCCTCCTGGACTTTCGGGACGAGGAGTCTCTTCAATAAAATCTGGCCTGCACTCCTCTGTCATACGCCACCTTAATTCTGCATGGCTCGCGCCAGGGGGTAGCTGAGCCCTTAAATGTTGAATTGGCGTGCGTAGGCTTCCCTAGTGAGTCGAGGACTCGGCGTGGATTCCATGGAAAGAACAAGTACAGAGGGACATCTCAGGTAAGATTTTCGGCCGGGACATCCATACTTTGCAATTAATGAGTGAGGCGAGGCTTCAACCACCCTCTTTCTTCTTCATTCATTCCCAGCAGGTATTGGGATCTAGATTACGTCGAACCGACAGCTGGAGAACACAATACCCCCTTCTGAAACTCAACTCAGCGCTTTTGGGCCTCCCCTTTGTACAGTCCCTTTAACTTTCTCAAGTGACCACGGGTCGTGACCCTACATCTATCTTCCAAAGTGCTTTTGGCGTTTCAGGGTTCATCTCTTCAAATGATAAATGCTAGCGCCCATCCTCCAGGTCTGCTCCTTGTGACCAGGCGCCAAAACCATGGGCCCGATTCTGGGCGCTATCGGCACTTCGGGGTTCGAGGTTTCGGGAGGTGCAAAGATGAGGTGCACTTACCCCTTGAACTTCTGAATGCCGACGTGACACGGATGTGCGCCACGCACCCTTCAGATGAATGGCCCAGATAGTATTCGCTATTATAAAATGGGGGGGTTGCCCCCATTTATAGGCTCACTTGATATGACCTGGTGCTGGGATCGTGGGCTTGGCTCCAAAGGTGCTTTCAGCATTTCGTCGATTCGGCGATTTCAGCTGTAAAAATGGGAGGCTCCTCGTCTTCCGAAACACCGATCCCCGATACGTCGACTGACTGCCACCTGTCTCAACTGGATCGGACGACCCAGATTTTCCTTGAACCATTGGCGCTATCCTTCGTGCTAAATCTCGGGCAACTTGGCAGCCCCGAAATCTTGATGCACGTCGATCAGTTTTGTAGGTGGATCTCGGCTGCCGACAGCAAAACTTCACCCGCTCGCATGACTTGTGATTGGAAAAGAGATTCTCTCGCGTTGCGTTGGGGTGCTTCCCGAGCTACCTGCAGACTTGGGTACTTTTGTGCCCATGACAAGAATTGTCGCTAACAGCTTCCAAATTGAAATTGATCATCATAGCCTCAAGTATTTTATGGAACAAAAAAATCCATTCCCGAAGTAGAAAAAATGGGTGACCAAACAATTTGGTTATAATTATGAGATCATCTATAATAAGGGAAAATAAAATGTGGTGGTCGATGCTCTTTCAAGGAAATATGAAGAAGAAGGGTCCCTCTTTTCCCTTTCATTCATTGTAGTAGACTAGCTTCAAGTTGTTCACCAGGAATGGTTGGAAGAACCCAAACTTTATAGCTTGATCCAAAAATTGGAACAAGGCCCTCAAGCTTCTTCAGGTACTCTTGGCACAATGAAGAACTTCACTATAAAGGTTTCCTATATTTAAGGAAGTTGTAGAACCTTAAATACATGGTTCTCTTTGAGTTGCATGTTTCACCCATAGTCATGCATTCATGGTTTACCAAAACCTATGAATGGATAAAACATTATTTTTTCTCGGACGATATGAAATAAGACATCCGCACCTTTGTGGATGAATATGATATTTTTCAATGAAAGAAGGGAGAAATAGTCAAATCCCAAAGCACACTCCAACCGCTCCCAATTCCCCATGATTTTTGGAGGGACATTTGTATGGATTTCATTGTTGGCTTACCTAAATCAGGAAATAAGTTAGTCATCATGGTGGTAGTAGATCGTCTTTCTGATTATGCTCATTTATGTGTTCTTCAACACTCGTTCAACCTATCCACAATGGATTAAATTTTTAAGGATAATATATTCAAACTCCATGGCATGCCTCATTCTATTATCTCTAACCAAGATCCCACTTTCACTAGAAATTTTTGAAAATAATTGTTTAGGCTCTAGGGAACCCATTTGCACCTCAGCGTCTCCTATCATCCCTATATTGATGGACAAACTAAAGTTATCAACAAGTTTTTGGAAACATATTTGCAATGTTTTGCATCTGACATAAAATATCAATGGGCTCAATGATTACCTCTATTTGAATGGTGGTACGACACATCTTACCAAACTATCACTTGCATGAATCCTTTTGAAGTTGTCTATGGGAAAAATCCATTTTCAGTTCTCTCATACATGCTAGGTGTCTCTGAGGTTCAAGAGGTTGACAACATTCTTACAGTCCGAGCAACGATTCTATATACCCTCAAATAAAATTTGGTCATGGCTTAGATTTACATGAAGAAACAAGAATATGAGGGTCATCTGAATGTCAATTCACTAAAGGGGACCAAGTGTTTCTTCGTTGGCAGCCTTATAAGAAAAATTCACTCAAAGATAAACATTGTCATAAACTTACCCCCAAATTTTATGGTTCTTATACAATTATCAAGAACGTGGGGTCTGTGGCCTACCAATTAGCTATTCTCAGTCATTATAAGCTCCATCATGTTTTTCAAGTCTCATTCTTAAAGAAAGCGATTGGAACTAAGTGCCAGACTCAAACGAATCTCCCTAAGTTGGATTAAGAAGGTTCCATTTGGTTTCAAACACAAGCATCCTTGGATCAGTGAGTGTGCCACCTCCGTCAGCAAACCATCAAGGAAGTGTTAGTTTAGTGGAAATATACAACTCCAAAAGATGCCACCTGGGAATCGGCTACCGTTCTGCAACAATTTTCTCATCTCAAGCCTTGAGGACAAGGTTGTTCTTCAGGGGGGGGATGTTAGGGACCTAACCTCCCTAACCTCTCACGTAGGTAGAATAATATATTTTCCATGTAATAAATGCCGACATTAGTTAATAGGCCTATTTAATAATGTGAACAATTATAATGTACAAAGACTTAATAGAAGCTTCTGCTTCTAAAAATATCTTCCTCTAGACTGTTCTTTAGAATATAGAATTGGCATAAATAGGAGTATAAGGCATGAGAAAGTCTTTTCTTAAAAATTATTGTAATAGAGCTATGCTCTACTAGAGGTTTCCCCGTTGAAGAGGCATAATTTGACTTTCTATCAATAAATGTATCATTTTTGGTGTTGTGATTCTCTATATTTTGTTGTTCCGTTGGTATTTATTGCAATATTTATGTTTCTTCTTATTATAATATGTGGTACTTTACACCTCATACTTCTCTTTTAATCTTTTGTTGACCATGTTTTGAAGGGATTCTCGTTATTTTTGTTTCTTTACAAATTCATTTTCTTATCACCATTTGTGTCTTTGTGCATACTGTTATGATTCCATTCTCTTCATCGTGCTTATCTTCATTGCAGTCACTTTTGACCTTAGTCTTTTTCCTTTATTACCTCTATTTTGCGACCATGTATCCTTGGAGAAAACATTTATGACTGGACATAACTTTCCCAGCACCTTATTTGCATTTACTTTGCATATGTCTATTCCATATGCTTGGAATGTGTTTGCATTCCTTTGAGCCATTCATTTTCTCCATTGTAGAATACTTTTATCTCTTTTTCACTCTTTCCAAAACATGAAAAGGTCATTAAAAAGAAGAAGAAGAAGAAGAAAAAAAAAAGAGGAAATAATTTCGATCTTTATTTGATTCAATTTGAGTAGCATCTATTAGTCATTATCACCCTTGAACATAACACTTGTTTGCATCATTTTATTACAACTGGGATTTAGTGTTGTCGTAGGAGCTATACCATGATTTTGAGTTTGTAATCCCTTGATTAGTCATTCTTCCAGTCACTATGGATAAAGTTTCAATGCCTCTAATGTTGTTGCTTTATATATTGGTCCTATCAATGTTTCCCAAGTCATTATTGTATCGTGCTATATGTTCAAGGGAAGTATTGAACCTAAGCCATCCATTCTGAAGTTTGATTGACCTTTCATGTCAACCATCCATATGTCAGTTTCTACATGGTGGTTTATTTATTTCACAAAAATTTATCGGTTCTTGTTTCATGTCAATTGATGAGGGATATCTTATTGCCCTCCTTTGGAAAAATCTCTTCCTATATTCGATGTCAAATCCTTATCTAGGAAGTTGGTCTAGAAACCTTAGCAGTACCTTAGGGCTAGCAAACATCAGTGGCAAGTTTCCTCACAATTAATATTATGTTCACGTCATTAACCCTTGATTGATAGATTCTCTGAGTGTTCGACTTCGGATCATTTATAACATAGTTACCAATTCAATAAGAATTGTGACTTCAAAATGAAAACTTTGGCCTAAAAACCCCATATTTTTGAGAAAAAAAAATATGAAACTCAACCCTTGAATCAGAAAGTGGTGCTACCAGTAGCACATTTTTTTTAAGAATGGTTAAAATTGTGACTTGATTGTAATTGTGGCATTCACAACTAGACAACTTTAAAATTGACCCTCCAATCGAAATGTAATGTAGCCATATCACCAATTTTATTTTTGGTGTTCAAATTCTAACTTAATTAAAACAATGACATTAACAATAAATACCATTGCAAATAAAAAAACTTGAAATTAATTCCTAAATGAAAAATTTAAATTGTTTGAAAATTTATTAATTAATTTACATTAAAAATAAATAAGGTGAAAAAATAAACCATGAAAAAAATGAAAAAATTACATTTTTTTAATTAAAAAAAAAAGATCATAATTTTTTTTTAAATGCAAAATTATAAAATTAATAATAATAATAATAAAATACCCCGAATGGGGTGACACGCGGCTTGATGGAGGTGACAGCTGGACGCGCACCCAGCCTGGATTTAATGGCTGATGGCCGCCACCCACACATTCGCATTAACAATGGTGGGCGGCCATAGCAGTGGATATGGGATGGAGGTACGCCTCCCTCGCGTGGACATTAACCCCTGCGCATACGGTTTCATGGTGAATATGGATAGACGAAGGCTTTGGCATTTCGGTTATGGTATTCCTCGGGAGCCCGAGCAGCGTAGAAAGGCTCCTGGTGCAGCTTTGTTATGGTCATTTCTCGCCTTCTCGCTGTACTCCGAGAGGATTCTCCAGGGCTGGGAGCTTTTATACGTATCTAGAAATGCTCCTGCTTTCTTTCCTTTGAGCCCGAGCGGAGAAGACCGGCTTCTGGTGCAGCCGCTCCTGATCTGGTTTCATTTCATTTACGCTCTGTGTTTGATTGGCATCAGTTTTAGTGCAATGGTCAGGCATCGTGGGAAGCCTCGACGAGGCTCAGCCTGGGCTGCGCATAAAGAGCAAAGGCGGCGGGAGGCGGAGCTCGAGCGGGCTCTGGCCTTAGCGTCGTCCATTCTGAGGAAGAGGGAACGGGCTGAGGGGAGGACGGTGCTCGACTCCATCATCGAGCAAGATGCCGGCTGCAGCAGGGTTGGGAAGGAGGCCGATACCATGATGTTGTTTCCATCCTGTGTTGTGGAGGAGGACCTGTCGCTTGGGATTTTGCCGAGCAACGAGATAAAAAGAGCCATGGAGACGCCCAGCGTACAGAGCACCAAGCATATCACGACTCTGGTTGATGACCTTCCTGGTTGCGTAATTGAGGAAATCCCATGGCAGGAGGACCTGTTTGCTACCGGCGCTGAGAAGGGGGAGAGTGCAGAGACGGTCGGGGTTCAAAGGAAGCATGCGGTCGGCATTGGCGAAGCTATGGAACAGGAGACTGCTCCACCTAATGGTTCAGGTGGCGGTTCACACGGTCCTCTCCTCAGCGAAGAACACCTGGCTTTGGTGTTTGAGCTCCGCAGCCACATGGCGGACTTGGAACACAGGGCCCTCCTCATGGGTCAGCGTATGGATTTGCTGTTAGATGCGTTCTCCGGGGCTCCAGCTCAGCGAAAGTGCCCCCTGTGCACTCAGACTTTTGCCATTCCGGCGAGGACCTGGCAAGCTGGAAGGCGTGACACGTCACCGGGTGAATAGGTTCTTATGTTTAATAGGTTTTTAGTTTTACTGTGCAAATGCTTTAAGTTTATCTGGACTCTAGGCATCTGTCCTGGTTTCCTCAGGGCAGGACAGATGTCTCTTTATCATAGTTGTATTACTGTATAACTGATAGTTATCTCCCACCTATGCTGGTTTCCGGTTACCGGCAGCATTTTTTGGTGACGATGCCATGACTCTGTTTATTTTGTCAAAGTTTTGAGATATTATAATATAGCAGGAACTACCTCTTTTTTACTAAAAAAAAAAATAATAATAATAATAAAATAGATAAACAAAATACCAAAAAATTTAAAATTTAAAAACAAAACACAAAATAAATAAATAATTAAAATTATAAAAGTAAAAACAAATCCAAAATTCAAAAAACATGAAAATAACCAAGGGGCTAGGGCGATTCTCGTAATCTCGCGTCCCATGAGAATCACCCATACTCCCACCTCGAAACCCCAAACCCGCCAAATGTGCCACCATCGTCCTCTCCCTCCCACTTCGTTTGGAGGTTTGGTGTTTCGGGATTTCGAGAATCGCTCTCCTTTTGGATTTGTTTTTAATTTTTATTATTTTTATTTTTCAATTTTGTGTTTTGGTTTAATTTTATCTTTTTAATATTATTTTGGTTTAATTTTATCTTCTTTTTTTTGAGTAAAAAAGTGGATCCTGCTATATTAGATAGACAAAAATAACAAAGTATACAGAAGAGTAGGTCTGTAGCCACACAAAATGTTGTCGATTGTCGGAAACCAGCATATGTAGAGGGCAAGTAGCACTGACATAAAAGCATAATAACAAGGTGACATCTGTTCTACCCGTAGGAAACCAGAACAGATGTCGAAAGGTTTTAAGTACACATAAAACTAAAAACCTAGATGGCAAGTAAAGAAACCTAAATGCTGAATGACCTGTCATCCATGTTGGTATGCTGGTATGACGAAAGCTTGCGCACAGAGGGGACATCTCCTTTTGGCAGGCGCATTGGAGAATGCATCAAAGAGCATGTCCATGCGCTGACCCAAGAGGAGAGCCCGGAATTCCAAGTCCACCAGGTGCCCACGAATGTCTGTCATCATAGCCAGGTGCTCGTCCCGGATGAGCGAATTGTGCATGCTACCACCCACGTCCTCTGCCGCTTCAGAACCTGCTTCGTGCCCCTTCTGCTCCACGCTAGCCGCTGCTCCCTCCTGCTCCACAATAGGCTCTGCATCCTGTAAACCTGCGACGTTCGCTTGAGTGCCTTAGCAACTGCAAGTATCATCCCTAGGCCATGGAATTTCCTCCACTAAACAGTCGGGGTTATAATCATTCGAGGTCGGACTAGGCTTGCAGGCCTCCTGATGAGGCACCATTCGAGTCTGTACAGGGAACAGCATGTCCGCCATGAATGGATCTTCGACTACAACACAGGGAGGAAATTCCTCCTCAGGACCACCTTTCTGCAGAGCTTCCGACTTGTGCTCTTTGCCATGTTGACTGTTGCCGACGCCAGGCTCTGCTATAATGGCAAGTCGCGCCCTTCTTTCCTCCCTGTTTTTCTTTATGAGAATGGACGTCGCCATAGCCAAGGCACGTTCCAGCTCTTCCTTACGGCCTCCCATGCCGAGCCACGACGAGGTCTGCCTCGCTTCCTGGCCATGAAGCAGGGTAAGTGCAGGTGAAGGCCAATTGGCCCGAGGCAGCAGGTAATCAATTGCAAGTTAGCGCGGACGAGCAAGCTCTGCCGCGAGGCGGTCAAAAAAAGAAACAGCAAGAGTGTTGGACCACGCCCGAACAACCAGAGTATAAGCGAGATACAAATTCGCACCAAAGCGTTACATTGCATGCCAGACACACTGAGAATTGGGCTGCACCCACGCAACCTTGCAGAGCTCGGAGCCGAGGCGAGTGCAGACCCGCCTTGCCCGGGCAGACTAAAATCCAGATTGTCAAGAGCCGAGCCCATCCTTTCTCCTTTAACTTTGGCCGTCCCGGAAGCGCTGCAAACGTTAATGCTCGCTCGCGGGAAGAGTCTCTCCGTCCTGCCCCTGCTGTTGTATCCGTCCTCCATGGTTAATACATGCGCGTGGATGGCAGTGACTGCCATTTAAGCCTGGGCCGAGTGGAGTCCACCTGTGACCCCTGGGCGACGTGTCACCCCATCCGGGGCGGTTTAATTTTATCTTTAATGTTGTTTTTTTTTTTTAATATTAATTTTTTTAATTAAATTATTCTTTTCTATTTATTTTTTTTAATTTTTAATTTTTTAATTTTGTTTTTTAGGTGTTATGTATTTTTTTTTTTTTTTTTTAAAAATTGGTTAAATTGGTTTTTTAAATTAAAAATTAAAAGAAAATTATGTTTTTTCTTTTTTTTTTTTTGCATGTTATGTATTCTATCTTTAACTGGATCTTATTTTAAATTTTTTTAATATGTGTTTTTGTGTTCTTTTGCTTTTTTTTTCCAAAAATTGGTTTTTTAAATTAAACATGCCCAGAGAAATGGCTCTAAAGGTAGTGTATATTTACAAAGAAAACATAGAACAGTTCGACCGACTTCTGTATTTCAATAATGCATGCAGGGACATTTTATCACGTGCCCGTACTGATTTCCCGACATTGATCAAACCTTCGGAGTCATTACATCGAAAAGTGCGGGGGAGAATCATCAAAGACTGCTGATGAGTATCCACAAGACAATGGCGGCAATACTTGGGATTGGGAAGTAACCTGGGATTGAAAAGAGAGGTCCTAGTTAGCCTCACTGACATATATTTAAAGATTCAATTGTGTTCGTTTATGTGAACGAATTCTCAACCGTGCATTTGCATGTTATTTTACTATAATATATATTATTTTATTATTAATGTCCCTCTTGTATTTTCATGTTATTTTACTATCTGCAAGTAAAGATTGAGAGTTATAGTTACTATAAAGATTGAGGGGTATAGTTATTATTATCTATTTAAATAGTAGTAGTTTAAACTTTCTATTTTTTGAAGTTTTGGGGTAAATATTTTCCTTTGATCTTGCTCAAAATCAAATGATGAATAATTAGATTTGTAAATTTGAGTGGTTAAATTTATATAATTTGAATGTTTCAGAGATTTTTCATTTCACATTTATACAATTTTCTGTGTACAGTTTTCTATTAGTAATGTGAGAAAAAATAGTCTTTTTAAAATTTTAATCACAGTTCTATTTTTTAATTTATTTAGATAATTTTAATTCCTGTATTTTTTTGCTTGATTAATTAATGGTA
>CBVK0101517722.1:0-10809 GCA_900067695.1 Picea abies
TGTTTTGCACTCAAAACTTCTAAGACATACAATTGACCATCGAGCCTTCACCTCTCCTGGTTATACCTTGTAACCCTATTTTGAAGCCTGGTCGTCCATTTTCGATAATTAGCCATTCCTTAATTTCTCTTCCCCATCCCTGCCACCTTCGTACTTCTTTCTAAATATGAAATTAGTAAGCTTTAATGCTAATATCTCGTCATGCAGGAACCATAAAGATTGTCATTAATGAGAGAAACACTCGAGGATATCTCCCATTAATAAGCATTAAACCAAGATTTGCGGAGGGTTATATTATCCCTTCTGATTGTTCATTTCAAACAACATGGAATGTCTTTCAGGAGTCGTTGGGTTGGCGGGTTCATGAAATCTCCAATCCTTAATTACTCTTTGTCATACCCGCCACCTTCGCACTTCTAAGTATGCAATTACTAGTCTTTAATGCTAACATCTCATCATGCAACAACCATAGAAATTGTCATTAATGAGTGAAAGGCTCGAGGAGATCTCCCATTCACATGCATTGGACCAATATTTGTGGAGGGTTATATTATCCCTTCCAACTGTTCATTTCAAACATCGTTTGGAGCAAATAGACGTTCTCATAAAATGATGGCAGCATCTTGACAATAGTTCTGTGGAGATACAATGAGCATCTTCAAGCGTGAGGACCAGAACTTCCAGTGGTCCAAGGCATACTCTTACAATTCATCCCCTTCCGCCCAGAACGAAGTAATTTGGACCTCTGGAATTGTTCGTGCAGGCTACGTCCCTGAATTTTTTTATTATAACAAGGTGGTCTCTTGGTGCACCGAAAAATATATTTCAAGCCAAAGAATTATTCCACTGCGGGACCACTCTCATCTTTCTTTGTCACCTTAGGTCTTCTGCAAGATGTTAAGATTGTCGGAGCCAACATTGACCTTCATAGGAGAAGACTAGAAGCAGCTCCTACAAAAACATGATAACGGGTTGGACCTCTTACCCAAGTTCCTTGAAGACCCAACAATTGTTCCTAAAGATGAATGATAACGGGTTGGACCTCTTACCCGAGTTCCTGGAAGACCCGACAATAGTTCCTAAAGATATCACAAAGTTGAAGTTAGTTCTTTTAGAAATCCATTCTGGGAAATTGCCTGGTTGTTTACAAGAATAACGGGACAGGAATCCACAACAAGAATTTCTTGCATGGTTCTTTATATTTTGTATTTCACAGTCAAGGAACAAGCCATTTTTTATTGGTGGAAGCTAATTTCTATTGAAATATGTTCCCAATTGTCACGATTCCAAGAAGAGAAGAAATTTTATATGTCATCCTACTTGGTTTTCACGATAGCGCATTACTGTCTATTTCCAAAATTGTCTTTGTCCAACAAGGTAAACCTTGAATTCGACCCAATAACCTTCTGGTACCAAGCCTTATGGAGGCACACAGCCTCCCATTGTTTTTATGAGGTTTTTAATGACTTTGAATCGATTTTCAAAGATTTATTTTTAGGAAAGGATGCTCCTCGGATGTTTGACTAGGAAACCAAGTTTTTGGACAGGAAGAGGACACTTGAACAAATGGAAAATTACAGTTTATTAATGATTTTGGCTCCAAGGAAAATCTTGATTTCTTTCCATGTCACATTACGAACAAGATGTTTGTTACAGAAATACAAGGCAATACAACTATTGGTTGCATTTTTTCCATGGGAAGAGAAAAAAGCAATTCATTCCTCTGCCTTGTAAAGTCGAGGACTTTGTGTTCAGAAACGTCAACAAGATTGACGAATTCGCAAGCAACTTGAACCTAAGATATGTTGAAAGGCTAAGAGGGTTTGACCCTAATGGGGTTTTTCTATAACATTTACTAGTAGTTGGCTTCAACAACTCTTTTATCCATACACGCCTAAACGAAGACAGAGATAATGACGACAACACTCTTGGTCCTCATGATGGCGACATAGAGACATTGTAAAGCACCATTGAATTGTACAAACAACAGGGAAAAGGCCCCAATGAGAAGAGTTTTCAATCCCCAGCTAGCACTCCCAAGAGTACGGCATCCTGGAACATTGCTCCAATGGCCCACCCTAGTAAGAAAGCAACCCAAAATTATTCAAAAGAAGGAGGAGATAAGAACCCTCCTCGTGGTAAAATTGTTAGTTCTCACAAGCTTCCCATGAGGAAGAAGAGAAAAAATGTTGTAGGGCAAGCAGAAGAGCCCAAAACTAAAAGTGAGGACATGGAACTTGAGACTGATCTCGATAACGCATTCTGAAACATTTATTATCCCACGGACGTGATCCACCATAGTCCCATAATGGAATTAGTTGAGACCGACATTTTTTACAAAGATGAATCCTTTGTATTCGAGAGTGTTGTTTTTTATAGCCAATCTAAAAATTTAATTATTGAAAAGAAAGATGTAATAAATAAGAAAGGAAAAGCTCATTCATAGATTAACCTTTAGAACATGCAGTGGTCCCAAATCTCCTGACTTCATCAAGCAACCAGAGATGCTCTTGATGATTCCATTGGAGGCATTGAACCAGAGAATGCCAAACTGAAGGAATGAATCAAGGAATCAGAGGAACCTTTGATTCCTATATAATTGCTTGCCATTCCTTTAGCAATAACCGTGCATGCCACCCCTGCAGCCAAGTTAAAAGGATCCTCCAACCTCCTCACATCGTGTAGAGGCTATGTGGAGAAGAATATCGAGAAAAGAATGGAGCTAATTACTCAAGCTTGGGAAACATCATAAAATATAGCTTCCCTTGGAACGAGGGCACATGCTTTGCACGAACATTTGCAGGCAGATTTAAAAATTGAAGAACGTTTATATCTAGAGACGGTCATCCCTTTTGGCAACCATGTCACCAACATTTCAAATCTAAGAAGAAGACAAGAAGATATACCCTCCCCAAACCGTATCAAACAATTAAAATCATGCTGGAAAGAGAAAGTTAAGAACCTACATCTCATTGTCGAATCATGTGAACAAGCCATATCAGTGAAAGAAGAATTATTCAGAAAGCTGACCGAAATAGACTTAGCTGGAAGTACCAACGAGGTCCAAGACCCCAACTTAATCCTCAATTCCTTGTCCTTAACCAAGCAAGCCTTCAATGAAAAAGTTTATATTTCAGAGGGGTTGTCTTTAGAAATTTTTTACAGCATCCTTGAATATGGTCAAGATGACATGGAGAACTAGCTAGTGGACTATTCGACACAAAATGAAGAAATTGAGTAGGCCCTGTGTAATCTTTCTATCAATCTAAGGGAATTAGAAAACGAGCTTTTCAACATAAAAATACAAGATGAGATCAATGTGGTCCCCATGATAAGCTACATTGAAGAATGGCTCCAAAGGGAAATCGACAAGCTCAGCGACGAAGGGCAACAAGCGATTGGCACAATTCCAGTGGTCGTCGACGAGAGCAATAAAAAAACATCAGCAAGAAAATAGAAAAGGGAGAAATAGATACCATCATAGTCAGTCTATATTGATCACATCTTGCTTTCTTTATCAATCTAGTTATTCCACCTCTTTAAATAGGAATGTCTAACCAAAGACTGATAACTTCCAATTTCTTGTTTTCAAATATTGCTCTCTATTGTCGCCCACTTCTTCTTTATACAGTCCTATTTCTTGTACTTATTTATTTTGTAGTCCGCGGGAGCCCCAATCACAGTATTTATGACAAACACATTTAAATTTCCAGAAATATGTAACAAACATTATTATTTTTTGATAAATTTCAAAGAAAAATACTTCGGGAACAATCTCGACGGTGCCTTGTAACCATGTTTTTGGAATGCAAAATTAGTTCTCTTTATGCATATCAGTCATCTTCTTTTATTTTTATGTGCTCAGAAATTTTTATCTTCAACTATGTTGGATGTCAGGAAATTGTTTTTATTTAATTTGAATGTTTAATGTCTGTGATTCCTGGTCCTATTTTCCAAGAACCTTTATTTCAAAAAAATAAAAATAAAAAAAAAATTCTATCGTTTTGTATTGCTTCAAGTCATTATGACAAAAATTCTCTAAGTCCCACATTTGAACTATACATGCTCCAAGAAAAAACTTAAAGAGGAGTATCAAATCTATAAAAAACACAGTAGGACTGACATCCTCGTTAGGTTGTCATTTCAGTGCTAACAGATTCAAGGGTTAACAAAGTTGTAAATACATCTGCAAGAATATACGCATAAATAGAAACCTTCGAAATTTGTTATCTTTGCCAAATAAAAACAATCAAATGGATAGAGATGTTGCAAATATACCAGTTGGTACTATACTGAGATGCCCAGTTGGTGCTATACAAAGATGCCCTCTTCCATGATAGAAATTGCAGATCAGCCTCTGCAAGTGTATAGGAAAAACTAGCAAACACAGAGGTCACACAAGAAGACCAAAGAATCTTCGACATTCCACATATAACTTTATTTATCCTAACACATATAACTTTATTTATCCTAACACATATAAAGACAGACTAGCCATATGATTTGTTTAATAGAATGAAATGCATGTTGCTTACTTTGTCCATGGGAAAAATTAAAGAAGTGACTATGGAAATCGTACTTAACTCTAGATATTGGGATGAAAGCCAGTTCGAAGTATACAGAGATCATTATGAATGAATTTCATAAATACATTAAACACATAAAACATACAAGGTAGGAACAATATATCAACTCGCACGTGATGGGGATATTTGTGCTCTTTTGTGGCTATCTAATTTCTCACAAAGTCACTTTCTCATTAATTACTTGTTAACCCTATATTAATATAATATTATGATTAACTAATTCGGGAATTCAGGATTTCGGCTCTTCGGGTCTCCGGTCTTACTCTCGGAGTGACATTCTCCTGGGGTCATGTAGCAGCCTAACGTCTTATGGTTGGCATGTCGCATGGATACCACCTAACAGTGGAACAAGTCATTTTCTACATGGATAAAACTTGTACTTCATGTTGCTTGTCACGTGTCTTTTGCAGTTTCACTTTCCATCCGTTGCTTCGAGATTCTCATTCTCCTTCGGTCCCGCCATAGTAGTGCATTTATTCCCATTCCAACCCGGCAGGGACTACGTTGCCATGCAACACTTGTTTATTATAAGGAGATAAATTTAAACCTTGCATTTCTCTGATATGTTCCAATACCTTTATTGATCTACCTTTAATTTCTCAATAAAATAAATAAAACAAATATCAATATATATGGTGTATCCTAAACATGAAAAAAGAAAATCATTAAAAATAAACACAAGATATATAAGAGACAAAATTCCACACCCAAGTCTAACAAATTTCAAATATATGTTCTTTTACAAATTATCAAAACTATTTGTAACATTGAATTCACTTATAACACTTGGGCTTCATTTTTTTTAAAATACCATCATTAATAAAACATTCTATAATTGGCTCCATGTTTGTTTTTAAGATACCATCATCATGAAACATGATAGAATTTAAAATGTGATGATGGACCCAAACACTCTAGAACCTTACCAAACAAACCAAAGTCTGGCGACCCAATTAACTTTTGTTTATACTTATAAAAAAATATTTTAAGGGGTGGCATGTGTGGGTGGGAGTCTTTATGATCCCAGAGGAAATAAGATTTTTCATTACACTTGGGGGCTAGGAAAGGTCTCAAATAACCTGGTAGAGGCTTACTCCATGTAGTGAAGTATATCCCTAACAAAGGGGTAAAGCAAATTTAGATCCCTAATGATATTTGGAGACTTAATGTTGGTCATCAAAGAAATGATAACTCATTGAAATCCAATGGGAAATAAACCCAAAATCTTGATTTCCATAATGAAACATGAATTCTCTTCATTTGACAAAGTTTCCTTCTTGTATATCAAGTGGGATTTGAAATTAGAGGCTAATCATTGGACCAAGTTTGTTGTCTATTTGAACCCTGGAATATTGTCAAAAAATGAGGAACTTAGATTTAGTTCAATCCCCTATATTATTCAACAAGTGGGTATTAATGGAAGATATCCTCATTATGAATCAATTAATGAGTATGGGTAAACCATGCCTTGGGAAGGACGAAGGTTGGAGCTTTGTTCCCCCAATTCAATTGCATTTGCGGGTTATGTTCATGGCAACTCAATTCCTTTTGAAGTTTGGGATTTGGAAATGTGGGATTATGGATGCTTGGGGATTTCAGGAGGGATTTTTAGCAGGCAATGTCACTATGATTTTGTTGGGTCTCGATGGTGGTTTCAGTGGTGGTCTTTGTGCTAGCCCCTTAATAGGCTAAGATAGTGATTGTGTTCGTGGTTTCAATGGTGGTTCTTGTGTAGACCTTGTGTTCTCTGATCATAGAGGTGATCTTGGAGGTGGTCTTGGTGGGGGTCTTTGTGCCTAGGTTTTGGGTGGCATTGGCTCTTTGGTGACATCAAGCCCTATTTGGAGGGAGGATGTGCCACTTCTGAAGTGGAGGAGTGCAAAGGATTTCCAGTGTGGTTGGCTCATAGCACAAGGAAGTTGTTCCTTTCCAATGGTGGGAACATCCTGCTATTGTAAACTCAAAGAATTGATAAGGAAAGTTCTGAAATCTTGGCCTTTTCATTATGATAAATTCATAGGGGAATTTCAGGCTCATGTTAGTTTGAAATTTGGGAATGGAACAAAGTTTCAATTTGAAAATTCCAAGTTCGCTATGAAAGGGGTAATTTTGGTTGGTTTGGGTTATCCCGACCCACCTTTGTTCTCCTCTAAGATAAGGCCAAAGGACTTAACCCCGTGTTCTTCTTGTTGGTTTTGGAACTGCATTGACAATTTTTCTAGGTTTTTCTTTTCTCTCACTATGGATAACAATGCTCATAGAGAATTTCAGCAAATTTGGTGTCATTGTGAGGAGATCTCTTAGGAAAACAACAATGCATTGTTGGTAATTTCTTCAAAAATTTCGGAATTAGAGCAGGCTTGCTCCACCCACAATGTCAATGTCATGAGTATTCTTCTGCTTCAGAAGTAGAGAATCGATTCTTTGGAAAATGGAATGCAATAAACTCCATGGTATGCTTATTTCTTAAAAAATGGAAAATCTTTCAATGGCCTCTAATAAAAAGAGAACAAAAAATCAAGTCCAAGCAGTCCGGAAGGAAGAAGAATCAATCCACCAGCTTCGTGATCCTGTGGAAATCAAAAGTCTTCACTCGCCTCAATCTAACAAGGGGATAGAAGCATAAAGAATCGTTCATCAATTTCATCCTTAATATGTATTATCGAGTTATCTGTTTTTTGGGTATATATGTAAAATTAGCCACTTGCAGGCCAACTTAAAACTCATATTTTGTTAAAACTCTCGAGATATTGAATGTATGTTCTAATATATATGTATTTTTGTGGAAATTATATATATGTTGTGGACATAATTTATAATCACCATGCTTCAATTATGTCCACAACATATAAACAACTAAATCCAACATAATAGAGATATATATCGATCTTAGTCCATGTGACCTTTTATGTTCTCTTATTAATTATAGTATAGTAACTTATATGCCTTATAACAAATCTAGATCCATTGTCATGTATGGTTTGTCAGGGTTGAAATCTTAATTAACTAAAGCAGTTTATATTTTATGTATTTTTCATGATATTTTTCTTTTATTGTTTAAGATCATCATTTCACTAATTTGTATTATTATTAATTTAAATAATATATAAATATTATTATAAAATCAAATCATATCACATTATACTAATGTTTTAATAACTATATAATTACTTAAAACATATGTATTATTAAAACTACCACTACAACATACAATAATAATAAAAGTTGTTCTAGAGCAATCAATTAACAAATAAATAAAAAATCTAAAACGGTCAATTTGTGTCATTACTTTGAGCCACTAAAACAACACTCAATTACATAAATGTAACCTAAACGAGTGACAAGATGAAAACTATGTCAAGTGGGGAGTATCATTGTCCATAGGAGCAAGGCCCCAATTATCATGGAGTATCATTGTCCATAGGAACAAGGCCCCAATTATCATCACTGGTCTCAACTAAGTTTTCTCTATAATTCCCTTGCATAGCTTTTTAGGTGACTTTTTCGTTGTTGAGATGGCAAGGGTGACTTGCAAAAACTTATTATTTTAAAGTTGTAACAAAGATATGCGAGGCTATGCTCCCACCCTAATCACAATACTCTCAATTTGTTATAGACTTTTGATTTTCATTTCAAATTGCTCTAATTTTTTAAGAAATTTGAAATCAACATTTTTAAGTTAATGAAAAAACGTATACTTTTTATCTCTTTATCAACCCTTAATTAATGAAGAAAAAGCAATCCTTATCTCTTAATCAACCCTAAATTAATGACTTATCTCTTTCTCAACCCTAAATTAATGAAGAGAAGTCAATCCCCTCTCTATATATAACATGTTATCTCCTTAGGAAATCCAACAAATCCTAAATCCCAATTAATGAAGAGAAGATAATCCCCTCTATATGTAGCATGTTATCTCCTTAACTTAAAGTTAAAAAGATCCAACAAATCCCATGACATTAAGAAGCTTTCTTTTTTATTATTAATTAATGCTTCTTTTGATTACGAATATAAACAATTGTATATACCCTAAAAAAAACAAATGGTGGGTTTTTAATACAACATGTACAAGAAAAAAAATTAGAGAAATTAAAAATGTAAGCTAATTTCAACTAAAACCCTTATAGCCATATAATCGCTAACTAAAACTTTATAATCCAAAGAGTCATAACAACAATAAATAAAAGTTCGTAATACAAGCATAGATAATATAATAAATAAACATGCCAACTTTAAGAGGAGGTTGGTCATGATCATCTAGGTCAAGAACCCAACTAATAATCAAAGGATTAACATTTGTTGACTACATAAGTTCCCAGCCATTAGTGTTACAGAGGCTTTGGCCCTTAGAGATGGCTAGGGCAAGTATCGTGAATTATTTTCCATTTCAAGGTAGGGCTAGGGTCTAACTCCTCTTGCGCTCACATCTCTCACGCACATGACTATCATTTTGGCGACAAGGCCTACTATCTCCTCTATGGGATCTTGTCGATGAGGATGGTCCATATCCACCCTTAACTTTTTCACCTACACAGTGATATGTATAAACATGTTAGGACAAGTTAGTGCATTGTCATAATGGATAATTTTTTTGATGGGATAGTTGAATTAAAAGCAACAATATTATGCTTCTTCCAAAGCTAATAATATTGAATTTCAACTCTAACAAGGATCCAAACATAATAGAACTTAATTGCCCAAGAAAACTAGTCTCCTTACAAGGAATCTCTCCAATATATGGAGGTGAGGAGGTACTATTAACATAGAGATTTGATCTAGGCTCGCACAAACTTGCTTAGAGAACAAAACAAGAACAAATGTTTAAGAACCTTTACTCACCCATGTTGTGGACAACATGGGTTTTGTGTCCCTAGGTAAGACAATATTTTACCCACTAGAAGGCCTCCCATAACTAAATAATAGGAAAAAAATCTTTCTCATGTTCCAAATCCATCTTTTAGAGATTGCGAAGTAGAAATAATCATGTCTTCTTCTTGGGATTTTGAGGCTAGAGCTTATTGAGTTAACCTTCTAGGATATGTTTTGAGCAATCCACTTGTATCTTAGAGAAGGATTATACTTGAGGAAGGTCATGGATTTTCCCCATTTCCAATCTCGCCACCATGCCCAAGGCATTGGAAGGTAAGCTAAAGCACGATGACATTTGTAATGAGTCTTTGGATCTGATCCAAAATGAATTTGTCGATGTCAGACAAACTATATTTTATTTTAAGATCGACCCAATGGAATCAATTTCACGTCACGTTGTTAATCAAATCATTAGCAAGGAAAATATATTTCCTGGAAACCTTGCCACTAATAGCCAAGAGGATTTGGCCAAACGCTTACCTTCAAACTTTATAAGAAGGGACCACCATAGGCAATTCTCAATAAAAGAGAGGTTGGTCAAGAGAGACAAATCTCTATGCAACACACTATGCACAAACAAAAGTACCAACATCCTTAATATGAGAAAGGGTATGTAGTGAAACACAAATGTTGGGCGTGGAGGTAAATTTTGATAATACCTAGCCTTCCAAGCTCTCGAGGGCCATAAGAAAACTCCCAATTATTTATGTGAAAGACCTTACTTTTATCTCTCCCATAAATCTTTGGACGATGCCTAAAAAGCAAAAGGTATGCCCAAGAATTCAAAAATATGTTGAGGGTGAATCCAAGACCAATTCAATGAGGCCAATGAGTTATTAATAGGACATTGTATTTTTCTGTAGCATTTTGCTTTGACCCACTAGATGTTAGAGGATAAGAAAACAAAGAAAATGTCCAAGTATTCCATGATATTTTACGAGGATTTAGTTTGTGATCCGAATTTTATGAGCAGAATGAAATGAATACAGATTATTAACATGTGCTTAACACAAAATAACAAAGATACAGTAAAACTAGTTTTCTATTCAATAACGAAATAAGCTGAAACTGTAAAATGTAGCAGAAACAAGCTTGTTCGAATGGTGGCGGCTTATCTCTGAGAAGAGATGTGACGGCAGCGCGCATTCGCAAGAAGAAGGTTGCAATGAGGCTCTGAAGGCCTTTTTACAATAAGCAAGAATGCCAAAAACCCTAGACATCCAAAAACCTAACCGTAGGAGATGAAGCGCCAAAAGTCATGTGGGCCCCGTTTGGGTAAGTTGGTACATCAACTTCCCGGGGTCGTAACTTTTGCATACGATCTATGTTTTAGTCGTGTGATAGCTCGTTGGAA
>CBVK0101517723.1:0-11035 GCA_900067695.1 Picea abies
GGTCTGGATGTATCTATGCAGAGCACCACGATACTTGAGCACCAGATGTCGCTCTGAATCTTTGATACCCAACTTGGTGCGCAAGGTATGGAAGATATTTGTGAAATCTGGCACTGCTTGGTCTCTTTCTTGCCGCAGTGTGGTCCATTTGGTATATAGGTCGTCATAACATCCGACAGGGTAGTATTGTTCCTTAATAGCATCCCTGAAGGATTCCCAGGTGGCCGTGACTGAAAATAATGAGGTTTCCTCGGTTTCCTTTTGCTCACAGAAAGTTTCCCACCAATCTTTGACATGGGGAACGGCTTTGAGGAGCGCAAAAGTAATCTTTTCTCTATTCGAAAATTTATGAACAGAAAAATACCCTTCTAGTAGATTCAACCACTTGTCTACAGCATCTGCGTCTATCTGACCTTCAAATATAGGAATATCAAAGTTTATTTGTACCTTAAACCTCCGTTCGAAGAAGATGCGTTGCCTGTTGGTAGTCGCCGAAGGATTTGCGCGAAACTATCCATCATCTCGTTCCTTTGTTGCGTGAGGGCTTCCTCAATCAACAGTTTGAAAGGATCTCCTGTCCTATCATCTTTCTTTTCTCTTGCCATGGGACGTTGCTTGGGTGTGCGAGAGCTTCTGTCCTCAAGAGAAACAATCTCGAGACCCAACTCTTTGTACTCCGACCTCGTTGGGGACATGCATTAAGATGACAAGGAGCATCCCACTCTGATACCACTGATCCAGATTTTATGAGCAGAACGAAATGAATACAGATTATTAAAAGGTGCTTAACACAAAATAACAGAGATACAGTAAAACTGGTTTTCTATTCAATAACGAAATAAGCTGAAACTGTAAAATGCAGCGGAAACAAGCTTGCTGGAATGGTGGCGGCTTATCTCTGAGAAGAGATGTGACGACAGCGTGCATTCGCAAGAAGAAGATTACAATGAGGCTCTGAAGGCCCTTTTACAATAATCAAGAATGCCAAAAACCCTAGACATCCAAAAACCTAACCCTAGGAGATGAAACTCCAAAAGTCATGTGGGCCCCGTTTGGGTAAGCTAGTACATCAACTTCCTGGGGTCGTAACTTTTGCATACGATCTCCATTTTAGGCATGTGATAGCCCGTTGGAAAGGTATCACCGAGGAGATTCATTTTGGGGGCTCAATCATGCCTTTGGATATCATTGAGGAGCTTGATACCAAAAAACCTTCATTTAGGCCCTCAAAATGGCCCCGGAAGTAAAAACTACTAAAAATAGTAAATTGCCAAAAATGTCAGAAAATTGTTTTGAGCCAGTTGGAAAAGGTGGGTGGCCACCGATATCCATCTGGATCAACTGGATTGATGACTAGGTATTTCAGGGCTGAGTGATCTGTAAAAATATTAAAGTGTTTTCCCAATAAATAATTTTTGTATTTATGTAGTGCATAAACCATGGCTAGGCCTTCTCTTTCTGTTGTGTTATAATTATGTTCTGAGTCTAATAATTTTATTCTTGCAAATGCTATCGGGTGATCCAAGTCTCCTGCTCCTGGTTGTGATAATATAGCTCCAAGTGTTATCTCTAATGCATCTACATGTACATGGAATGTCTTCTCCCAATCTGGAAATACCAATATTGGTGCAGTGACCATATTTTCCTTCAGGGTATCTAGACCGTGTTGGCACTCGTCGTTCCATTGATACTTTGTATCATTCCTTAACATTTTTTTCATTGGCGTTGTAATCTACACGTAGCTTTTGATGAATTTCTTGTAATATCCCATATGTCCTAGCGTTTCTCTTAGTTGGCGAACTATTTTTGGTGCTGGTAGGTTAACAATGACTGTGATTTTGGTCGGATCCACTAGAAAACCTTGTTTGCATACTATGTGTCCCAGTATTATCCCAAATGGTGTTCCAAATATGCATTTCTTGATATTCAGTGATATCTGGGACTATCTGCATCGTTCTAACATCAGTCGTAAAACTTCCACATGGTTTTTAAGTAAGCTATACATTGTCCAATCATCCAGGTATACTTCAAGGAATTGATGGATGAATTCCTTAAATGCTGCGATGAACACTCTAGAAAATATCGTAGGTGCATTCTTCAGTCCGAGCGGCATGACTGTATACTAATAAGATCCCCATTCTTTCGCAAACGTGGTCTTGTGTCTATCCTCATGTTCTATCTTAATCTGATGATATCCTGAGAATCCATCGGTGAATGAGTAGGCTTCGTGGCCTCCTACTTCCTCGAGTACTTCGTCTATAAACGGTGTGGGAAATGGTTTGTGTAGGCATGCATCATTCAACTTCCTCAAGTCGACGCATATCATGATCCCTCTTCCATGTTTCTTTTCATGTACTACCATCGGGCTTATCCATTTTAATTCTTCGACTGGTTCGATGATGATAGCCTCGAGCATCCTGTCGATCTTGTCTTTAAATTTTTCTTTATATATGGGGTTCAATCTATATGGTCGTTGTTTAATGGGTCTCGCATAAGGTCTAGTGGTATATTCATTTCTCCTAATTCTCTGGCTATGCCTTTCATCTCTGTGAAGGTTGTGGGAAAAAGGTCGTTGTATTTGTGCAACAATTTTGTGATGATTTCTAGTGTATGTTCGTCCTAGTAATATCCAATGCTGACCATTTTGGGTTGCTCGGTAGTCCCTATGTTAACCTTATTTATCTTGATTGGCATGGCGATGACCTCTGACTCTAAGGGTGGTCCTTCCACATCTCTCTCGCCTTCGAATTATTCGATCTGAATATCACGCGGATCATCTTCATCCGGGGCTTCCTCTCGTACGTGGTAGCATGACAGTAGATCCTTGCCTGTCTTCTTATTTTGTTGTTGTACCTCTGTGATAGCTTCTACTTCCGGTTCTTCAATGAATATGACGTTTCTGATCTGTTTCAGGGCTGTGTCTATGTTGGGGTTCTCATGCTCAAATGAGAAAGTGACTATAAAGTTCTGTTGGAGTGTCACCCATGTCTTGGTACCTTTACTCATTTCCTAGTATGTATACCAATTCGTTGGTATGCCCTCTAAAGTATGAATGAAGTGGTGAGACCATTCCTTTGGTGGCGTCATTTTCCATAACGTTTTACACGCCTCCAAGTGTTCTGTTGGTGTGCCTAGTCCATCATATTTATGTTGTTTGTTACCTGTATGTTCTGCGCCGAACCTTATGCGCAATAATCGCTTACATTGGTACCAATATATGATAGTCTCTTTGTGTGCACCCCACCATCTTGCGGGTGTAGCCTTTAGTGCTAAATCCAGTGCTAGAAATATTTGGTTTTCTAATACTTCGTCTTCATATTGTGTCAAGAAATTTTCCAAATCATTTAGCTTGTGAAAAATGGGTGGTTCTCTGATTTATGTGTCAATCCACCTTATTGCGCGGTCTATTCTCGCACACCTTCTCATGGATACTTCTTGTAGTCTTTCCTGCCAGTTTTCTAACCCGGTGTCTGAGTTTGTTGTACATGAAGTAATGCTCTGCCAACTGAGTACCCCGTCTGCAGTTGGGTTTATATAGTATGCATCGCGTGCAGTTGTTCTGTACAACTGGCCAATCTCTTCTAAATCCAGACAAGTGGGTTCTATGAACCTCTCTCTTTCTAATGGGTTGAGTGGGGATATGACCTTGTAGTCCCCTGACTCAAATGTCATTTTTTCGGTTTTTAAGTTAATTATGGCCTGGTTGTCGAATGCCCAATCTAGACCAAGTAGCATCGGGTAAGGTGTTGTTTCATCTACTATTTCGATGACTTAAAAGTCTTCCTTAGTGAGAACACCATCCAGATCTACCATCACTCCTTTCAGTCTACCTATTGGTAGGACTCTATGTTGATTTGCTAGCTTTAATTGAACAGTTGAGTATCCCAGTGTAGGTTCTCCCATGCATTGCCATGTAGCTTTTGGTAGTACATTCACTTTGGATCCTAGATCTAGTATAACATATCCCATATTGAAATCCCCAATATTAGCATTTAGTCTAAATTCCCTACTTGTTCTTGTTCTTATATGTAGGTGGTTGACAGGTTTTCAATTATGGCTTCTGTTCCATCTCGCTTCTATATATTTCTAGGATGTTTTGCAATATTTTGATAGATGAAGGATCACTTAACATTTTGATGCATGATTGCAAAAAGTCTTTGATAGTACTTACTTGTTCCTTGGGTTGTATTTTGTTGGTATGCTCCAGTGATGGCAACATTTCATATTCAGGAGATTTCTTGCTCTATTGTGCAGTTGGCGTAATGTTCTCCTTCTGGAAATCTTGTCAGGCTTCTGTAAAGATCTCCTTCTCCTTATGCACGTCGAACTGCTTCTTGGGGTCAGTGTTCTTCTTTACCCATTGGTTTTGCGCTGGTTCCTGTCAAACTGCGTCATTTCCTATTTTTGTTCCTCCTCGAATGACTATGTTGATGTTCCATCCATCATCCCTTGCTTCAGCTGAAATCCACTAAACATTCTGGTTATTGTGATTCCTTTTTTATTGGATATTTACAAGTAATGTCGTACATTGCTCTGTATTGTGGTCCTATGCGCAACAATACATACAAGTCGTTGGTGGCAGTGGGCACTCTCGTGCATAATGTCCTGGTTGCTGGAAATTATGACATCTGAATAGTCCTCTACCGCGTTCAAAACCTCCTCTGACTCGTCCTGCTCCTCTATAAGCTGCGTGATCACCTCACAATGTGTTATACTGTGGTCCCTGATTATACTGCATGGTATTGTACTGGGGCTATGCCGAGTTGTATTGTGACTGCGCGTTATTGTACGGTTGCAGCGCATTATTATATTTTTATTGTGTGGTGTTGTATGGGGCTGGGGCTTGAGTGAACTATGTTGTTTCTTTCCCAGTCATCATTTCTTCTCGTACCATGTATGAATTTGATGTTCTTTCCCGCATCAACTCCATAGTTCTACAATCTTTGTCATCATGGTTGACTGACTTGCAAAAGGTGCAATATTAGTTCTTTGGAACTGTTGGGTATTTATGCATCATTGTGCAGTGGTAAGGGTCGTGACCTGGTTTCTTGCATATTTCACACCATAATCCTCCCTGTGGTAGTGGGTTTGGCATCCCCGCCACCATATATTGTGTGAATTTTGGGCATTCATTCTTGTGGTGTCCTTTTTTCCTGCAGGTAGTGCACCAAATGACTTCTCTTTTGTCCTTATTCTTATTCTAGTTCAGCTAAAATGTTAAGTTCTTCAGATCCTCTTTCAGTTCTTCGATAGTCGGGTCCATCTGCTAGTATTGATTCTCTTCCAATTGCAAGGCTGCCTGCAAAGCCTCTATCTGCGTCTGAAACTTCTGTTGTCGTAATGGATATTTTAAGTGTGGGAGTAGTGAGTTGACAAACAGGTGTTGATGTTTCATATCGGTCATAAGGTATTTTAACTTTCCTTTTAATCGCTTGAATCTTTGATCAATATCCCATACTGATTCTCCTAGTTTCTGTCTTATTTCAATCATCTCATTCATGTATTGATCTTCTGAGCTCGGCTTCTGGAACTCATTTATCAATAGTTTCTTAATGTCGTACAGTGTCCTTTTTGTTTCGGAAACACTATTCGTGTCTAGACCCATGTACCAGTCTAGTGCTCGATCTATTAGTGTGATCGCTAGCTGCGCGAGTTTGGTGTCTTCATAAGTGATCTTCTTTTCTTCCCAGATCTTTGTGCAAATGAACATATGCTTCTCAGGGTCTTATGTTGCTTCTCCTCGAAACTATGGTAATCTGATAGTAGGATCATGTCCTGCCATTCCAAATACTGAGCTACTCCCTCCTCTGCACGATGTATATACTTGACTAATGTTGCCTGAACTGGCTCCTCCAGTTGTTGCTCATTGTGTAGATGTACTTCCTGTTGTCGAACTTCCTCCGAACTTTGGTTGTCTAAATGGTGGTGTTCTCTTTGGTGTATTGGTCGCACATGGGTTTATGGGTTCCACACTGACATCAATATGAAAGGGATGGATGCCTTATTCTCCTGTTCTTGGGCCTCTTGTTTTCCTCTCATACATGGTGCGTAGGATTTCCTCAATCTGATCTACAGCCTGGAGATCCTCTACCTCTTCCTCATCGCTTTCCAAGCCCTACCTCTTGGCTACGACTCTCTTCTTGGTATTCACCTTATATTGGTAGGGTGCTCCGCTACGCGTCATTCCTGATGACACCAAGATCCACTTAAGTTGGTCGTCATCCATTGAGATCGGTTCCAAGGGTTCCTCCTCCTTATTCTCTTTATCCTTCCCTCCTTCCATTGCTCCTCTCTTTTTCAGTGCTTCCCCCCTTCCCCCATGCGCACAGGGAAGTCTAGTTGTCTGGTTCCATTGTCATTACACCTTTGTTATATAGAAATATCTTGATAGAAGTATACAGTGATTGAATGTACCTTCCTTTGGGTCCTTGTAGGAACTCTTTCTCGACTGCACTATATGACTTTGTTGTGTCTACCACAAATTTTGTGATAAATCCTGCCACAATACTGTCAAGCCAAAATTCGACTGTGCGGGTGAATTTGTTGTTCACCTACTGCAACTATTGGATTTGTACTAGAGTCCAATATAGATATCGAATTCGGTTCATCATGTGGTTATCCTTTAACCTTAATATCCACTCTTGTAGTAGATGCGGAAAATCACAGAAAACAACTTCATGTAAATCTGTAAATACGTATTTATCCAAGTATTTACGCGGTGTGATCCTGGGGTTTCTATTGTCTTTTTGTGAAAAATCTATCTCTTTAGTTCTCAACCAGCCCTCCATTTCTTCTCTTGTGGGGTTCCAAGGTCTCAACATTCCCTTGTAATGGATCATTTCTCTTATGTTTCACTCCTTCAGTTCTTATTCATTCTATCTCATCTACTTAGTCCTCTCTTGTTCCTCTTAACATGGAAACAGAACCATTTTTTGGTTACTATTTCCCTTCTCGGATTGTCTGAGTTATTGACCCAGGGTTCATGTCATTCAGGGTTCCAACAAAGCCTCTAAAACTATCAGCCCTTATGGTAAACCAGAAGGCAACATAGCACCCAGAAGGTACTGCGCAATCTCACCTGAGATAGCTTTAAATGGGTGATTGTAAGACTCGGGTGTTTACAGCCTAGGACAAAGTAGGGGATAGGGTTTTCTTGATTAAAGACATGTACCATGAGTTGTAAGGTAAACTACTTATCCCTTGAAGTCACATACATATATTTCATAGTTTAATTCCAGCAGAGTATAAACAGATTCATAACAATGTGCTAACTCATTCATCAAGCTTAACCATTAATTGCTAAAAGAAAGAAGAGGCATGCATACAGTCAACATATTACATGATTATTACCATGGTTCACCCCCTCTTGAGCTACGTCCACAAAGATTTGTCTCTTGGCTCTTTTATTATGGCAGTTTTGTATTCCTGGCGCCACGTGCTTACAATTCTCCACAAAACTGGGTAAGATCTATGTGAGGCGAACTAGATCGCATCAGGCTCTACAGTCTATGGTCTAATCCTCATATCTACCTTCCCTCGTATCTTCTTTTCTCAACAGCTTACTAAATAGGTTCATACAACTAAAAACGTTACATATTGCCTACGCTCTTGTGTGGTTACAATCTCCAAAACTTGACTCCAAAGCCTAACCCTCAACAACAACAATAATAACAAAAAAACATCCCTATATGATACTTTCATATCTATATTTATACATTTCAGGCTCTTCAAACTTTTACAGATTATTACCAAAACCATAACCTTCTTACGTTAGCTCTTTCTCCCATGCACGTGTTGTTCTTCCTCCAGCTGTCACTTTCCTTTGTCCACATTTTCTTGCATGCGCACGTGTTGTTCTTTTTCCAGTTGTTACTTCAGTTTTCTGCACACTTTCTTTCCCACGATCATTCGTCTTTCCCCTTTGGCCTGGTGCCAACAGTTACCTTCTAACCATCTTAAACCACTTTCTTTATTTTAGGGCTAACCCACTTCTAACTACTTGTCCACTTAGTAATTTCTCCATTAAATTTATTATTTAAATAATTTGTTTTGTATCCACTTTGACTTATAGTACACTCATCACTTCACTTTATTATTTAAACGATTTCTTCTTTGCAACCACTTTGACTACTTTGACCTTTTGGGGCTTCTAGATGACTCATGGGGGTTCTCCAACTTCACATGGCCATAAATCTCTAACCATGAGGAGTTATGTGACGTTCCACATACCACTGGAAATGGCATGACATGTACTATCCATATATAATATTATTACCTTCAAATATATTAAAATTCATACCAGTATACATCAAACAAACTTGGGTCCATTACCCAAACCTTTGTGCTACCAGAATTTGCTATCAGACTTTGTTCAAGGGTTGACATCAATTACAACCAACCCAAATAATCAACAGTATGCATGTCTATCCAGTTCTTAAATAAATTTTCCCATTTACATGCAATCAATAATTTTACAACTCCAAAGTAAATACAATTTTTTTCTTTCACGGTGACTCAACCATCACCGCTCTTGTTGTTGCCTTGTTGCATCTAGAGGTTCCATAACTCAAGTTATTTTTATCATTGAATTTCTCCACCTCAAACTTTGAACTTTGTACTTTTTCCATTAACACAAACACCAAATCTTTCCACACAAGTCAAATAAAATTTCTCACCAATAAACCAGTGCACAACTCCTAAGTAAATTTATACTCTTTCTTAAAAAAGGTATATTTCTTCACATCAAAAATTAAATGGGAGGACCTTTTTGAAAAATTGGGTGGAATTGTCAAAGTATACAACTTCATATACAATAATGGGTGCACTTTTAAGAAATTAATTTTAAAAAAAATATGCCTTCACCAATATATATTAACTGCATACGAGTTCATATAATTAACCTTTCCCAACTATTGCACCCTCCTTATTGTGCAACGATGAAAACCAATTTCCACGCCTCTCACACGCGTAAAGAGAAACAATCCTAGCAATTTCAAGAGAAACGATCCTGGCAATTTCAAGTTATCGCACCTTTTACATGCGTTAAGAGAGAAGATCCACGGGTTTATCAAAAATAATCCATCCAATATCACATCCTCAGTAGCCTCGATATTGTTTTTCTTCTGTCTACTCAAGAAGAATGCTCTCATCCTCTATCTTGCGGTCTGTTTAGCTTTGATACAGCAACCGACTTTCGATTTCTTCTACAGATTTGATTATGAACAAGTCTTTTTCCTTGGCTCTTAGATTCTTCAACTCTGTGTTCCGATACCACTTGTTAGGAAGCGGAAGAAAAACAGAGCATAAACAAGCAATATTAAGCACACATAAACAACAATCACACAATTTAACACAGTGATTTACATGGAAACCCAATAGGGAAAAAACCATAGGCAATGATATTCAGTATTCTTATTATTCAAGGGAGAATTAAAATAGTCAATCTCAGGCATACAACCATCCTCTCCTCACACACACTCTTCTCTTTACACACATTGCACTCTCCCCTATATGGGTATTCTCGTATATATAACATTTATCACTCAGTGACACAAACTGATCATGAATAGATCACATAGTTAGACGAACAATTCATAAATAGATTACACAATTTACACAATCTATTTACAATTAGTGCATGTATGCACATTCCAAATATAGCTGATATGCATGTGCATGTGAACACATGAGGAAATTCATTGGCATGTTTCCAACAGAATAATAGTTATTTTTTTTTATTAATGAATAATAGTTATTTTACAGAATATTCAATAGAAAAATGATAAAAAGTAGAAATCTATATAGGATAAATAATTTTATAATTGAAAATGAATGAATGAGTTTCAAACAATGACCGTTGCGACAATATACTTATATGCTTTGACTACTCCTGAAGGTGAAGAGTTGTTCGTCCTCCTTCTTCTTCTTCTTTATGTGTTTTTTATTCATTTCATTGTTTCTCCCTTTAAGGATGTTTTGTCCTTAAAACATTTTATAGAAAGAAGTTGTGTCTTCATTTTAGTCTACCATGCCTTCTCATGCCTTCTCATGATCCCCATTCTTAAAGTTGTGATGGTTGAGGATATGAAATGATACGAGTTACAAAGTGTTCAACATAGTTGTCGTATTATGAAAGGATCGTCAAACTACCATAATTAGATTTTCTACAATGTTGTGCAGCAATGACTTTTGTGTTTTAGGGGATGATAAGATCCCAAAATTGAGCTTCCTTCCAAAATACTAGGATGGTTACTTAGTTTTTCATATTGATTTCATCTTTGATTAGTTCATTGAATTATAAGATGACTATTATAATTAAGATGGTGATAAGGCATCCTTATATCTTGTCTCTTGTTTTTGTAGCATTCATTTTTTGATACCTCTGATGATTTTTTGATTGATAACATTTCAATATAAACATATTCCTGGTTTTTTATGTCCATTACATTTGCATTGGTTCTGTTCGATTACTGAGAGGTGGGTGAATCAGTAATAGAACAATTTAATCCTTTTTAACCATATAATCCAAGTGTTATATCAATGAAGCGTTATCATCCAATAAATGCAGAGTAAATAAGCAATGAAAAAATGAACAAACATACACATACATAGTACACCAGTGTTTTACATGGAAACCCAAACTGGGAGAAAACCACAGAATTATTTTTCTTATATGTCTTGAAGAATTACATTCATTGGAAGCACCAACTTCCTTTGTTTTNNAACTAGAAGGAGGCTCCAACCCCCTAGTTTCTCAGGCTACAACCTGAGGGTTTTGTAGCATTCATTTTTTGATACCTCTGATGATTTTTTTATTGATAACATTTCAATATAAACATATTCATGGTTTTTTATGTCCATTACATCTGTATTGGTTCTGTTCGATTACTGAGAGGGGGGGTGAATCAGTAATAGAACAATTTAATCCTTTTTAACCATATAATCCCAGTGTTATATCAATGAAGAATTATCATCCAATAAATGTAGAGTAAATAAGCAATGAAAAAATGAACAAACATACACATACACAGTACAC
>CBVK0101517724.1:0-14824 GCA_900067695.1 Picea abies
TAAAGGTGAAAGTTCAAGAACTTTTGTTGAAAATTCAATCCCTCTAGCATGCAAAGCTTGTGTTCAAGATGAATGCAAATGTGTGAAACAAAAGAGTTGTGACAGCCATGAGGACAAGAATAGATTTGTTGGTCTTCAAAGGAGAGCTTGTAACTTTTCAAATTCACCTCCTCAAAAAGGCAATAAAGGTGAATGTTCAAGGTATAATTCTGCTTATCATTCAGTTGCTTTTGATTATGTTAAGCATGATAAATATGTATGTAAAAATGGAAGAAAAAGTCCATGTACATATTGTGGTTTATATAACCATCATATTTCAAAATGTTGGAAAAGATTGACCACTTTCAGGAAACTTTACAAACAAAGACAATGTGAAAAGAGGATGCAAAAGATTTGCACTCATTGTCAAAAGAGGGGTCATCTCATCGACCAATGTTGGACATTGCATCCAACCACTCATCCACAGCATAAGAAGCAGATGGATAAAGAGATTGGCAATAATGGAAGAGGAGATTCCATCATCGATGTGTGTCAAGATGATTCACAAGAGGACGCTTTTCAGCAGAAAAAGTCACCATTGAGTTGGCTTGGTAATAAATGGTTGGATTTCTTGAGCAAGTAAGGCTTGCATTTTCTATTGTAGATGCATATTTCAGCCTTATGTATGCATTTATGTTGAGAGTATGACAAGTTGCAGCAGTTTATCATAACTTGTATGATGCAAGTTTGCATGTGAATGCAATTCATTTGAAGGCATTTTTGTTGTTGCACAACTTCGCCAGGAGGATGTAAAAGTGGGGTATGATGTTCATTTGTTACAGCCATATATATTTTTCATATTCAGCTCTTATGTACCCACATGTTTCGGGTTTATGTACTTATGTTTGTACTGGAAGGAGAGTTGAAGAGTCATGCACATGCCTTTGTTTTGTGTCTATGTATAAGCAATGAACTTGGTGATAGTTTATCATGAATGGCTCATGATTATAACATGATTGTGTATCATGAATGTCGACTTGTCATTTTGGGAAGGTCGCTATGTTTCAAATGAGTTTTGACTTGTGTCGATGTTGTCTTGACGACTATGTTGTGTCGATCATGTTTTTTGACTTGTGTTTAGTCGATGGTGTTTGTTGGGTTGTAAGTCAATTTGAGTACACCAAGATGCAGAAAAACACCATGTGCTTTGATGAAGTACAAGATGCGACAGTTTGCTTGAAGAGAGAAAAGACTTTGTTGGCATCATTTTCAGTCTTGTATAAATTTGTTTTCAAGATTGATGGTTTTCTTGGCTTGTGACAAGATGTCGCGGGAAAGTTTTTGCAGCCATTGGAGAGCGGATTGTGTTGACGCCAAAGAGTTCACAAGAGGGAATTGATTCTCAGTGGGAAGGTTGGCAGTCTTCCAAGCACAAAGAGAACAGTGGGTCAACAACAACCAGAGAAGAGTGGTTGAGGGACATAGACAGTTGTAGTGCAAGGCATGTCAAAGTATCCAGGTGGTTGTCAAAAAGACTTTTCAAGTAGAATCAGTTGATAGAACTTGAAAGCAGAGGAGTATTGAATCTGAGACAGATAATCATAAGCTTTTTTGGGTCCAAAATCCTTTCAGTGGGAAGGCATGATCAAAATCTGGACCAAGGGTCAAAATTTAACTCAAAAATCAAATTTCTCGGAATCACTTCAAAACGAACAGGAGCGTAGCCCTCATCGTCACGAACCCAATGCAACTCGTTTGGGTTCAAACAGACGTCGGATGAGAGAGATATAGCGATCTGTTTGAATCGCCAAACAGGTAAAAAAATTGTGTTGACTGTACAGTCCGTACAAGCTGACGTGGCAGAGGTTGTACAATGATGTGGCAGAGGCTGTACATCTGTATGCTGAAGTGGCATATGATGACATGGCAGTTTCAGATTGGTAGCTGAGGGCGAATGACATTCTGACACGTGGCATCATTTTGGCAAGTGTTTTGGTGCCACGTGGCACCCCGTTATTTACAATGGTTGTTAGTTCAAAAGTTTATGGAATCCGTGGGATTTGAACCCCGGACCTCCACCATGATGCAAATTATTTACAAAATCCGCCTTTCCAACACACCACGCTATGTGACTTATTAAATATATGGTTTAAAATATATTAAAGTTTGATTAAGTGTTGAGTTGGGCGCGGACAGGGCTGGGGCTTAGCCCCAGCCCCCGGTCGCATACATTTATATATATGACCACCGTTAAAACAAATGTGCAGGAGTTTGGAATTGGTTTACATTTTGGTTTTTAAAATGGTCATACAAACCATATGCTGCCACTTGTCATGTATCCATTCGCCCTTGGAAACAGAGCCCTCTTTTGTGCTAGCGCGAGGTCATATGGTGACCACATGCCCACGGTCTTGGTTGTTAGGTGCTGGGCGCGCCCTAACCGTCCTACCATTTGATCGATTTTGCGGTTACGCACATGTGCTAGGTTTTAGCACGAATTTGGAGCGTGTTTTTGGTTAGAACGTACAGAGGTGCGTTTTGGCGAACCAGAGACGGCAAGCTTGAAGGAAGAAAATGGCAGGAGGTCTATCTTCTTCATTTTTTGGCCGAATGGGGTGCCGTAAAAGCCCAGCTAGGGGTTTTTGGACGTTTTGAATCCATTGGAACTATTTTCACAGCCATTTGAAGACTTCTTTTGCAGGTTTTTAACCATTGAAGTTTTAGGAAGCTCTAGGGAGCTTGAAGCCCTCATTGTTTGAGGTCATGCTCAGATGAGCCCATGTTTGTTTTCTGTGATTGAATAATCATTTTTGGCTAATTGTTATGCTCTGAACACTTTTGGATCGGTTTCAGATCCATTTGAGGACTTTTACAGGTGTTTTTTCCAAAGAGAAGCTCATGGAATCTTAAGGCCACATGTAGAAGAGGTCATGCCTGGATGAGCCATGATCTGTTTTCAGAGTTGTATTAGTCATTTTTGGGGTTTTTATGTATTATGAACCCAATGGTATGGTCATAATTTCCATTGGAGTTGAGAAGCAGCTTGTAAAAGAATCTTTGACAAATTAATCCCAGAGAGCCAAGTCCATTGAAGGAGGCTCAAGGAGATGTAGCCCAGAGAGGGGTGAACTCCTTTATCATCTTGTTATTGTTGTGAGTTTGATGGATTATTTGTTGCAAGTTGTGTTGATGTGTATTTATTTAAAGTACATATTTAACCATTTAAAAGAACATTTCCTCACACATGAACATTTAAAAGAAGATGCATAAACTTGACACATAATTCATCTTGCATATTTTAACACATGGAGCAAGGTCCTGTAAAATTTTATTTTAATGAAGTAGAGGGCGCTTGCATAGCATAACAAGTCAGCCCCCTATTTTAAGATCAAGATACATGACAAGTGGTGGCGTATGGTTTGTATGACCGTTTTAAAAACCAAAACGTAAACCAATTCCAAACTCTTGTGCATTTGTTTTAACGGTGGTCATATATATAAATGTATGCGACCGGGGGCTAGGGCTAAGCCCCAGCCTTGTCTGTGCCCAACTCAACACTTAATCAAACTTTAATATATTTTAAACCATATATTTAATAAGTCACATAGTGTAGTGCATTGGCAAGGCAAATTTTGTAAAGACTTTGCATCGTGGTGGAGTCATGGGTTCAAATCCCACGGACTCCATAAACTTTTGAACTAACAACCATTGCAAATAACGGGGTGCCACGTGGTAGCCCATGACTGGGCCACGTGGCACCAAAACACTTGCCAAAATGATGCCACGTGTCAGAATGTCATTCACCCTCATCTACCAATCCGAAACTACCACATCATCATATGTCACTTCAGCATATGGATGTATAGCCTCTGCCACATCATCGTACGACCTTTGCCACGTCAGCCTGTACGGACTGTACAGTCAGCGCAATTTTTTTACCTATTTGGCTATTCGAACAGATCATTATATATCTCTCATCCGACGTCCATTTGAACCCAAACGAGTTGCATTGGGTTCGTGACGATGAGGGCTACGCTCTTGTTCATTTTGAGGCAATTTTGAGAAATTTGATTTTTGAGTTAAATTTTGACCCCTGGTCCAGATTTCGATCATGCCTTCCCACTGAAAGGCTTTTGGACCCACAAAATCTTATGATTATCTATCTGAGATTCAATACTCCTCTACTTTCAAGTTCTATCAACTGATTCTACTTGAAAAGTCTTTTTGACAACCACCTGGATACTTTGACATGCCTTGCACTGCAACTGACTATGTCCCTCAACCACTGTTCTCTGGCTGCTGCTGACCCATTGTTCTCTTTGTGCTTGGAAGAATGCCAACCTTCCCACTGAGAATCAATTCCCTCTTGTGAACTCTTTGGCATCAACACAATCCGCTCTCCAATGGTTGCAAAAACTTTCCTGCGACATCTTGTCACAAGCCAAGAAAACCATCAATCTTGAAAACAAATTTATACAAGAATGAAAATGATGCCAACAAAGTCTTTTTTCTCTTCAAGAAAACTGTCGCATCTTGTACTTCATCAAAGCACATGGTGTTTTCCAGCATCTTGGTGTACTCAAATCAAATTACAACCCAACAAACACCATTGACTAAACACAAGTCAAAAAACATGATCGACACAACATAGTCGTCAAGACAACATCGACACAAGTCGAAACTCATTTGAAACATATCGACCTTCCCAAAATGACAAGTCGACATTCATGATACACAATCATGTTATAATCATGAGTCATTCATGATAAACTATCACCAGGTTCACTTCTTATACATAGACACAAAACAAAGGCATGTGCATGACTCTTCAACTCTCCTTCCAGTACAAACATAAGTACATAAACCTGAAACATGTAGGTACATAAGAGCTGAATATGAAAAAGATATATGGTTGTAACAAATGAACATCATACCCTACTTTTACATCCTCCTGGCAAAGTTGTGCAACAACAATAATGCCTTCAAACGAATTGCATTCACATGCAAACTTGCATCATACAAGTTATGATAAACTGTTGCAACTTGTCATACTCTCAACATAAATGGATACATAAGGCTGAAATATGCATCTACAATAGAAAATAAAAGCCTTACTTGCTTAAGAAATCCAACCATTTATTACCAAGCCAACTCAATGGTGACTTTTTCTGTTGAAAAACATCTTCTTGTGAATCATCTTGACACACATCGATGATGGAATCTCCTCTTCCATTCTTTCCAATCTCTTTATCCATCTGCTTCTTATGCTGTGGATGAGTGGTTGGATGCAATGTCCAACATTGGTCGATGAGATGACCCCTCTTCTGACAATGAGTGCAAATCTTTTGCATCCTCTTTTCACATTGTCTTTGCTTGTAAAGTTTCCTAAAAGTGGTCAATATTTTCCAACATTTTGAAATATGATGGTTATATAAACCACAATATGTACATGGACTTTTTCTTCCATTTTTACATACAAATTTATCATGCTTAACATAATCAAAAGCAACTGAATGATAAGCAGAATTATACCTTGAACATTCACCTTTATTGCCTCTTTGAGGAGGTGAATTTGAAGAGTTACAAGCTCTCATTTGAAGACCAACAAATCTGTTCTTGTCCTCATGGCTGTCACAACTCTTTTGTTTCACACATTTGCATTCATCTTGAACACAAGCTTTGCATGTTGGAGGGATTGAACTTTCAATAAAATTTCTTGAACTTTCACCTTTATAGCCTTCTTGAAGAGGTGAACTTGAAACAATAGACAATGATTCCCCTTGTGGCCAGTGTGGGGGAATGGTCTAGGATAGTCATTCTTCTTGGAAGTCACTCTGAGTAGTGTTCAAGTAGAATGGTTCGCCTCGTCGAGAATTCATTCTTTCGAAGTTCACAATTGTGAGGAGTTTTGAAGAATGGTCCATTTTGAAGGTTGGTGTACGATAGTCATTTCCTCAGGAAATGGTTCAGACAATCATTCCCTAAGGCATACTTGTTCTCTCAAAGTTTCACTATGATTAGTTCCGGAATAATGGCCCAGTTAGGTGAATGGTCCAGGTTCAAAAATCAGGGACAAGCATTCCCTAGGGCAGACTCATTCTCTCTGGGTTGCACTATGATTATTGTTGGAGGAATTGCCTAGTTAGGTGAATGGTATAGTCTCAGAAATCAAGGACAGTTGTTCTTCTATGCTTGAAAAGGATAGTCCAGATAGCCCATGGCTAATGTTTTACATTCTGAGGGCATATGCTCTTCCAGATCTCATAGATGTGAGTGGAAGAAGGGCCTATATGACTCAATTTGTATCATGATATTGTTATACAGTTTGATATCGAATGATATGATCATTGTGGAGATTGTATGTCTCTAGAAAGTAGTTTTATTCCACTGTGTTGGATGTGTTCCACTGTTTGTGACTATGTGTCACTTATCAAGTAGTTGTTTGCTACTTGGTGTGGTTGTGTACAAGTGGATAGTAGTTGTGTACTACTATGGATGGACATAGTTTTTTTATATTGAATGACATTGTTCTAATTTCCATGAAGACTATCAGTAGTGTTGAAAATGATTACCATCTAGATGGATAGTCAGTGTATGGTCCATGATAGTTATTCTTCTAGCACATATGTTTAGATTAGAAGAATAGTCCTTGTATCCAATGGCGTGGCTTCCAACATCTGTTGGAACAATTATTCTTCTAAAACATATGTCTGGATTAGAAGAATAGTTCTTGTATCACTCTCTGGAGTGAATGACTTATTCAACATCACTACTCATATGGAGTATGGCTTAAAGAGATGATGCAGTTGATGTTGTCAGAGGATACTGGTAGTGATGATGATGGTCGTGATTTAATCATGAGATAGTGTGAGTGGCTATGATGATGTTATTGATTGAATGGTATGTTTGTGCTCAATATCATTGCCTTCAATACCTCCCTAGCTAGGAGGGAGTGTGATATTATGGTAGCTCCAGGAGGTATTAACCTCCACGTGTAACCCTGACAGGAATAGAATATTCTGGGAAGCAAGAAGAAGCCCTAAAGCATTGGATATAACCCTAGAAGACAAGTCGGCTAAAGAAAATAATTTAATATTGAGTCTTTAGCCTCCAAAAAGGGAAGTTGAACCGGACAACTAAGAAAGAGCAGTATAAATATAGGATGCCAGAGCTCATTTGTACACATATCTCGCAACTATAGGATGCCAGAGCTTCCTCCATCCTTGCAAGATATCAAACTTCAACAAAAAACTTGCACAAATTCCTTCAACATCTCTTTGTCAAAGAACTTAGATAATGAAGATGTATGAGAACTATCATTGTTTGAAGCTTCCTCCTTCCTTGCAAGATATCAAACTTCAACACAAAACTTGCACAAATACCAACAACTAAAACTATAGCTATCAATGGCAATCACATGAGAAAAACAAACTAAGCTCTGATCATTACTCATATGGAGTATGGCTTAAAGAGATGATGCAATTGATGTTGTCATATGATACTGATAGTGATGATGGTGCTCGTGATTTAATCATGAGATAGTGTGAGTGGATATGATGATGCTACCGGTTGAATGGTATGTTTTTTATCAAGATCATTGCCTTCAATAGCTCCCTAGCTAGGAGGGAGTGTTGATATTATGGTAGCTCCAGGAGGTATTAACCTCCACATGTAACCCTGACATGAATAGAATATTCTGGGAAGAAAGAAGAAACCCTAAAGAATCAGATATAACCCTAGAAGACAAGTCGACTAAAGAAAATAATTTAATATTGAGTCTTTAGCCTCCAGAAAGAGAAGTCGACCCGGACAAATAAGAAAGAGAAGTAGAAATATAGGATGCTAGAGCTCATTTGTACACACATCTCGCAACTGCAGAAATCTAGTGCTCACTGCAGAAATTTAGTAAGTGTGCAAGTCTGGAGAGTAGTTGCAGCTGCAAGTACTGAAACTTGTATTTTTCGGTTTTAGTCTTGGACTTTCTCTTGGTTATGGTTTGGAATTTCTTCCTTGTGCACTAGCTCTAGAGAGAGGTACACTACATTTATTGGATATTAGGCCTAAGGTTTTCTTCTATAATTATTCTCTGTCAAGGTTAAGGTGCTCGGGGGTGGCTTTGGCCTATGGTTGGGTGACAATATTTCTATATTGACTATGGTTAAATGAGCACACCTACTTTTCTAACACTTGCAGCTCAATAATTGAAGTGTATTTGTCATCTGAGAGGGTTTGTTGTATCAAGGTTTATGGAGTCTCACTAATTTCCTTTGATGTATGTATAACAAGCATTCTCTTTGCTGCAGATTTGGTTAGTGGTTTTCTAGGAGCTTCATTCACTTCTAGAGAGAACTAGAGTTTCTTCCCTTTATTTTTATCTTGCCGACTTGCAACAGGATCTTCAGTCTCTTTTACCCTTTTCTTGATAGAACTCTTAGGGATTGATGTTGCAGTTCTTTCTGTTGATGAGGGTGCATTTCTCAAACTTTGTGGGTTGCCTAGGAAATATACTACTATGCTTAATGAATTTATAAAAGACTCTCAGTATTGATTTCTCTTTCTAAGTTCTTCCAATACTAACATTTTGATCAAATAAAAAAGGAAGACGCTAGCATCTCCTTGCTCATTCCTTAGTTGTACTATGTTAGCCATCCTTCCTAGACTTATGAAAAGGTAATATGGAATATTCAAAGGCTTCTTACCAGTGAAGTGCATTAAGAGCCTGATATGGTATTGATAAACCTTGTTAAATCTCCCTTCACATGTAAAAAACCTCTGGATAACCCTCAACAAATCACTCTAACTTTCCAATTAAAAAATCTCTAGGCATGGTAGCTTTGAATTTAGTATTTCTGAATTCAAGATTCAGAAAATCATGATGGTAAGACAAATCTAATTGCATACCTTTGAACCACTGTTCTCCATGAGCATGGATTTATGTTGCAGCAACAATTCTATCTTCGGAAACAAACAACTAGAGATTTCCCACCTCAGCCTTAACGTCATCAAAATTCTATGCAAACTCCCTCACCACTTGTTTGTTGTACGCTTGAAGTTTTTCACAAAACCTGATGCAACCCACTTGTTCAAAGGATGCTTTGATTAATGGGTCTGCGTTTACCAAATTTAAACTTTGTGGCTCAAACCTCATGAAATCACCACCCTTTACATTCTTTCTTCTATGTTATGGAGTTTTCATGATGCTAGTGTGTGTCAACCCTCGACACAACAAATGAAAATATTAACCTCTGTGCATTGCACAACAACGAAAAGAACATGGACTTGTGCACCGCAAATGAGAGTAGAGTACTATGTGTAGTAAATGAAAATAGTTTCTTCTACGCAACAACGAACAACAACGTCCTCTGCTCCCTTTCTGCAATAAAGAACAGAACAGGGACTTGTGCACGACAAATTTGGTCGGGAGGTTTTGAAATTCTTGATGAAGAGAAACAATTTCTTGATGCTTTCTTTATCTGGATGGAGGATAAATTTGAAATATAACTTCAATGAAAATTTTAATTATTCTATCATACCTCGCCATACTTCCATACACAAGATTGGGACGTTGTACAATAACTTGCGCTGCGTGATGATTTTCTTGATGATGTTGCATGTCCTTGATAGATTTGAATTCATGAAACCATTAGAACTTTGACAAGACTGACTCTGACTGTCTTGAAAAGACATCATGACCCTTTAGTGACATGACAACCCACATCTTGGAGAAAAAACCATAATTTACATGGTTAAAAAAAAGAAAACCCGACCCATGACAGACAAACCTATCACTTATGATTTAGGAAAAAATCCTTCAATGTTCTAATTTGCCCCAAGACATGACTTTATCCTATAATTGTATTCAAACCCTAACAACATATTTATAGGACACTAACATAGGATCCAATGGGGATGGAATCCTCCCTGTGAGGTGCCAAAGAATAGACAGACTAGTAGCCTTGTGCCAAAGAATAGACAGACTAGTAGCCTTATCCATTGGGCTCTTTATTTCCTACTAAAATGACTCAAATTGACTTGATATTTTATGTACAAACACACTTGGCATTACTCATCAGACCTTAGGGATTTCACTTCGAGCTTCAAATTTTTTGAGTAGCATCCAAAATAAAATAAAAAATACTAAAGAAAACGGATATTTACAATGAAGTGAAAAACAAATGAAATTCTTTAAGTAAAATAGTGCTTGAGAAATTTGTCATTAACAAGTCCTCCATTGATTTATTCTCCATTGAGCTCCTATAATAGGAATTCATTATTCCCATGATATGTTGCAACCTTGTATGGCCCCTTCCAAAGATTTTCAAATTTAGAATGTTTACCCTTGTCTTCAATCCTTGTATCCCATTTGAAAACCAAATCATTGATCTGAAAGTCATCAACCTTAGTTCTCCTGTCAAAAACTTTCTTCATTTTGTGTTGATATAGTTGAACATTCTTAAAAACCTCTTCTCTCATTTGATGAACATGAACTAGCTGACTTATTCTTCTTTGAACATGGTTTAGTTCAACATCTACTTCTTGCAACAACTTCATGACTGGCAGTCCAATAGAAGTAGGAAAAACTGCCTCTGTATCATAAACAAGTTGAAATGAAGATGTGTCAATAGACTTCTTTGTACTCATTATGTCTATCCAAAGTGAAAAAATCAACTTCTTGTGCCAATATTTCTTCTTTTCATGCAGTAACGTTTTGATGATCCTGATTAAACTCTTATTAGATGATTCGGCCAAACCATTACCTTGTGGGTAATAGGATGTTGAGTGGTTGAGCGTGATACCATAATTTGTGCAGAATTCAACATTTTATTACACTTGAAAGCAACAATGTTATCTATAATAATCCTTCTTAGACAACCAAACCTTGAGAGTATATTACTTTCCAGAAATTATGTGATGATTGAATCAATGGATTGACGGGTAGGTACAACTTCTATCCATTTTTTGAAATAATATGTGGCTGTCAAAATCCATCTGTGTTGAGCTGAAGATGAAGGATGTACTTCTCCTATGAAATCCAAACCCCATTATTGAAAAGAGGCTTCTACAGAAAGAGATTTCAGAGACAAAGGTAGACGTTTTCTTTTCCCTTAAAAAATGACATTCATGGCAAGTGGAAACCTTCTTATATACATTAGCAAATATGGTAGGCCAATAGAAACCTGATCTCAGAATTTTATTAACGATTTTCTTCCAATAATGATGACCTCCATAATCACCATCATGGAAATCTTTCATAGTTTGTTGAGCTTCAACTTCAGTAAGAAATTTCAATAATACTCGACCCAGGTCTTTCCAATAGAGGGAATCATTAAGCATGCAAAACTTTATTTCCTTTTGCTTCAAAAATCTAGCTTTATTTTTTGACAATTTAGGAGGGGCCTGGAAATTTTGTAAAACTTAAATGATGTCACTGTACCAAGATGAATCCAAAATTTTCTGGCTTTTCCGAGGATGGGTTTCTTCTTCTGTATCTTGTGAGAGATTAGAAATAAAATTTACTCCCAATATCTAGAAATTTGATTGAGTCATCATTTGAGAAAGATCTTGTCCTTTTATTAATTTGTTACCACCAAGCTATTGATGGCGGTATTGTTCGTATGGGAAACAATGTTTATTGTAAGACTTTTTGGATAGGGTGCATTGAGATTAAAATGTTTGATGGTATTGTAAGGACATTGATAGAGGTAAGACATGTAACGAAGCTAAAAAATAATTTAATTTCCTTGGGATTTTTGGATTCTAGAGGTTATAAATTTACAAGTCAAGGTGGAGCACTGAAGGTGTCCAAGGGTGTTTTGGTGGTAATGAAGGCTACAAATATTGGAAACCTTTACAAGTTGTAAGGGAGTACTCAAATAAATGAAGCATCAGTTGTGTTGGAGGAAACAAATGAATATACTTGTGTGTGGCATCGACGAGTAGGCCATATGAGTGAGAAAGAGATAAAGGTATTGATAAATTGTAAGTTCATTATGTTATCTCTATGTAATTTCCTTGGCTGAGGAGGAAATAGGTATAGGAGTAACCTCAAACCAACTTAGAGCTAGAAGCTAACCCTTCCAACAAGAGAGGGCTCTCTCTCTTCAAATAAATCACCGAAAGATTAATTTGGTTTGACTCAAAGGCTAGATCTCTAAAATATATGAATTTATAGGGTTGGTGGTAATATGAACAGAAAATACATTGGGCTATGGAGTCACTAAAGTCGAAAGTCAATAAAACTTGTTAGATACCTGGTATATTTAAGAAAAGACTGAACATAGACAAGATAGAAAGTAATATTCTAAGCCAAATAGATATGTTGTAGACGACAAGTTACAAAGAAAACAATAATACTTCAAGGCATCTAACAACGATGAATCTCAAAGAAATTATAGCAGAAATGCAACTTGAACTACATGAAATAGAGCATCTAATAAAGATGAGTTCTGATACATATATTTCACATTAACATAAAAAAAAAAACATACAATATCAAGTATAAAACACGAAAGCAAAGACTGAGGAAACACATGCATAAAATATCACAATCACATGTATCTTTGGGGTCAAAACTCAAGGAATTTTGATCCAACAATTTTTCATTAACATCAAGGAAAAAAACATGTTTGATAGTATTCCTATACACACTTGCCAACCCTTTAGTTTTTGTGGCTGCCTCAATATATACGAAAACAAATATCTATAGTATCAAATTCGGATTTAACTATGATCCTACAACAGTGCTAACAATTGCATATAATCATCAGGAGATCTTTAACGAACTGCTAAAAAGAAGGAGTTGACTTGGACTCATTAGAACGAATTTGATATGACAATAAATGAAACCCATTTTTTTTTATTTCCAATACTGATGTTCATTGGATATGGGTTGGCACACTTGTTGAACCATTCCGACTGAGTTGGATGTGTTTTGTTCATTCTATCATTGTTGCACAAAAAATCTGTTGTGTAGTCACCAACTACAAGAAAATGCAGTAGAGTTGCGCAACAACAAGTGGTATGATCAAACCTGTGGGTAATAGTGCCTCTTTGATAATATAATATGCTTATGTATGTAACTTTTTGCAAAAAAGGATTCAAAATGAAAAATGAAAAAAATGTGTCAAAAAATTCTCAGTGGTTCACTTCTTTGTCGCTTTAGATAGCAAGTCAATCTTGCCCTGCTTTCCAATCTCCACTCGTTGCAAACTTTGCTTGAGGGATTTGTTCTCCTTCCTCAAAACGAGGTTTTGTTGATAAAAAATCTTCAGTTGTCTGTGTAAAGGCAAGGTCCTTCTCACCATTGATGCAACTTTGTCTATTGAGGGTCCACAGTCTCTTAGTTTTTTATCAAACTTCATTTTGGATTTCTTATCTTCCTCCCTGAGTTGAAATATCAAATTTTTTGCTTCTCTGAGCTGCTTATTTAGCCTCTTGAAAGTGCATTTTCCTTCATCGTCTTTCTTTTCTACTGGTTGATTCTGTGCTGGGATTTCCTTTTGATGCTGCAACTTCCTAGTTGAGGGCCTTGTTAAAGGTACACTAGGATTAGGAATATCCTCTACCTCTAGAGTCTGCTTTATTTTTTTCCCTTTACTCCTTGTTTTGGAACCAGTTGGAATTGATAATGTTAACCTTTCTACTATCACTAAGGTATCTTTCCTGAAAACTTCTTCTTCAATTCTCTATTTTCATGTTGCAATTGTTCTATAACAAAGTGAGCCATCTTTAGTTGTTCTTGTTGTTGATATTATGGTAGTTGCGAGAGGTATTAACCTCCACATGTAGCCCTGACAAGAATAGAATATTCCGGGAAGCAAGAAGAGACCCTAAAGTATTGGATATAACCCTAGAAGACAAGTCGGCTAAAGAAAAGAATTTAATATTTAGTCTTTAGCCTCCAGAAAGAGAATTTGGTCCAGAAAGCTAAGAAAGAGCAGTATAAATACAAGATACCAGAGCTCATTTGTACACACAGCTCGCAACTGCAGAAATCTAGTGCACACGCAGAAATCTAGTAAGTGCGCAAGTATGGAGAGTAGTTGCAGCTACAACCTCTCCAACTTGTATTTTTCGGTTTTAGGCTTGGAATTTCTCTTGATTATGGTTTGGAATTTCTTCCTTGTGAGCTAGCCCTAGAGAGAGGTTTGCTACATTGATTGGCTAGGGTTTGCTTCCAGAATTATTCTTTGTCAAGGTTAAGGTGCTTGCATTATCTTTGCACAATCTAACCGCTGGAAGATAGATTGGGAGGAATTGCTCAGTTATAGTTGCAGTTGCATTCAAAGTTTTTGTTGTAGCAATGAAACCCTAACCCTTTTGTTGAGTCACCTTAAGTGAATAGATTGACCTAATTTCTGGATAGCCTAGTTCTCCCTAACCTAGCACACCTCGAGGTATTCTCAGCAAGCTAAGACGTCAAGTTTGAGTTTTTGGTGAAAGTCAAAGGTTGACCAAGTCAAAGTGGTCTTGACTTACTCTATCAAGTCAAAATAAAAGTTAGAAGGGGCTTCTAACTTCAGAGCATGGAAGATAAGGATTGACCTCATCCTTGAAATGAATAAAGTGTTGGATATTGTGAAAGGAAAGATCATGGAACCACAATTTGAAGAAGGAAAAGAGAAGGAATCTCACAACGTTGTAATTATGGAGAAGTTTTAGGAAAATGACATCAATTCCATGAGTATCATAGTGGACTCTGTAAAAGGCCACTTGATATACTACATCTCTCATCTTGACTCATCTAATAAGATGTACGATGCCCTAACTAACCTCTTCTCACTCATAAACATTGAACAAGTAATGAGTCTGAAGAATGAGCTCCGTGACATGAAAATGAATGATG
>CBVK0101517731.1:0-13365 GCA_900067695.1 Picea abies
GAGAGAGAGAGAGAGAGAGAGAGAGAGAGAGAGAGAGAGAGTACAATTATTATAAGGAAAGGGTACAATGAAGGGTTATAGGCTACATAAAATTATAACACTAGAAATGTAATAATTCGATATCTAGGGATTAATAAGGGGTATTACACATAACATGGGGATTTTTCTAAGGTTTAACAACATGCACCCTAGTGTTATTGCATGTAGGTAAATACCCAGGGCAATGAGGTAAAAAACAAGCAAACCAAACATTGGGACTATTGTTGTGTATGAAAACCAAGGCGATAATAAAAATGATTCAAGTGTTGTGGGATCCATCTAAAGGCCATTGCCAATCGATTCTTATAGAGACAAATTGATTATGTTATAGTTGTGCCAAAACAATGAGTTAAGGAATGAATAAAAAACCACTTATGGTGAGGTAAATTGAATACTCCTTCAACTATCTAGAATGCTTCTCCACATGATAGAGCCATTCTTCTCATCCCTACTTGTTGGTGGATTAAATTTTCCCAATGCCTATGGTTTTCTTTCCTCCATTGGGTTGATTCATCAGGTTAATTCCATTTCTTATATGGACCGATTCTCTTATGTGGGTATTCAATTCTATCTCCCAACTGGAAATGTCTTGTTTGAGGAAGAGTGAATTCCTTCATTTATTAATTTAACAACTGATCATAATAATTGACATGATTTGGAGTTGATTGGACCAAATAAAACTTATTAAGAGAATCACAATCTAATTACCAATGACCAAATGGACTTCTACAACATTGTACAACCCATACGACTGCCATACATTTGCATGTGGCATGTGGGTGAGAGATTATGCCCAATTAAGGGGAACAATCAATTTAAAGAGATGAAATTGACTAGGTAATATTGGAATTTTATCCAACAAGGATGAATTCTATCAGAATGAGCATGCATGGTCCATGGGTGAGAGAAAAAATTCTCAACATTGTGCCCAATGGTTTGAGTAGATAAAAAATATTTCTAAGAATGGAAACTCGGCTAAAAAATTGCAACAATCAATTCTTATCAATCATTGATCTAAGAAGTTAGAGTGAAATGGATGGTGAGTAATTCAAATCTATTGGATTTCATGGAACATTAATGGGGAGTAATTTCTGAACTACAATATAGAATTATTCATTCTACCCACAAATTCAATCACAAGGAGCACATTGAGCATGACTAAGAAAACAAATAGACCTACAAAGTATTTAACACAAAATTTAACACAACCATAGAGACATAGGAATTGTTCCATAACTACAGATAAATCCAAACACAACGACACAATGATTTTACCTTGGAACATAAATGGAAAAACCAACTTTGAATGGGGCTAAGTTTCTTCATTTTGACAATCTTTGGTTACAATGCTCTCATGGTTCTTTATGCCTCTTTCTCTCTTGGAAAAAAGACCCATTAAGAGTGAAATCCATGAGAGAAGTAAGGAGAGATAGGGGCAAGGGGAAGGCTAACATCCATGACCCTTCACTTCCTATTCCTCAACCTTCTCTCCTTTTCATTTTTCTTATTTCATTTAATTCTCTATTTTCCTCTCTATTTTTTTTATTTTTTTGTCTCATTCATATTTACATTTACATTGTCTTTTTATATAGTTTAACTAACCTTCATAAATTGTCAAATTTTCTCTTACAGGTAGTGATTCTTACACCCATTCATCAATTCAGATCCATTTCAGATCAATAAATCAACCCAATAGTTATTTGTATGAACATATCTATTCTCCACATGGTTACCACGACTGAGACTCGACTCGTTACCCTTTCTGACGCACTCGTCTTGATCCCAACAAACCTGCAACATGAATTTATCACAACAGATTCATTTAAGTTGCCTCTTCCTTGCAACCACTTACCCTTTCATGCTTAGGCATCCCCTTCTTTGCTAAACAATCGTATGACTCACATGATCATTTACCAAGGCTTTCACGTGAAACAAGAGCACCAACTTATAAATTCTTACTGCTAGACAACCCACTGGTAATCGTTTTGCAATCAAGGCATATCATAGGGTTCCAATGTTATCATAGTGTCCTTCTCCCCATGATTTCCAAATTACAATATCCATCATCTGTCCTTACTAGGTAGATTCAACATACCCCTTAGCTTTCAATTTTTGAAGGTAAATTCCTTGTCTTCATTGTCACTTACTTCATCGTGATATCTAAGACATTTATTTTTGTAACTTTGTTTTCTTGACATAGCTTTCATGTAGTCAAAGAAAACATGACTACTTATGCATACAATCCTTTCAATGCGACATCCACAACAACCCGTGAAATGATCTTAGAATTATGACATACCAATACTTCCATCACTTTAGTTGTTAACACATTAATTGCAATGAAATATAACACAAGAATGCATTCACACAATGAAATCAAACATTTGTGCCAACATACATGTATGCATAGCTATAACTGACACACTCCAACTATATTTTATTATTATTAGTAGTAGTAATATTTGTTTGTTTTTTTTCTTTCTTGTGAGGTATTTCCCTCCCCCTCCTGCTACATTTATTTTCATTATTATTAATGTTGTTGTTATTATTTTATTTATTTCCATTTATGTACCCTTGCATTACATAGAATTCCACATCCTCATATCACACATAGAATTGTCAATGTTCTTTAGTGTTGACAAGAAGCTTACAGTCCATGACATCGATACAAGCAGTGATACTATACATACTTGTGCAACACTATAGCCTCTTTCAAGTCCAACAACACTATGGCCTCACACATGGTTATTTTACATGGTATTCACTTTCAGAATAAGGTCATAGGTCCCTTCTCGCCTTTACTTCATAACCAACACAACATGACATACTACCATATGAATGCGTTAAAAATATTTTAACAATCTTTATAGATCTAAGGATTCCTACCTTTACTATACACCACCTATGTATCATTTGCAAAATTGCATTCAAACAAGATTAACATGTCAGCTTAGGATATCAAATCATCACTAAAGGAGTTCTTACCCAATTTCCTTTTAGCGCTCATGCAATATAGGAAAGACCAATTCATATATAAATGGTTTCAATAAACATATTTGATGTTATCTAATCAACTGGTGCCTTGTGGGAACTCACATGATCCCTTCACCAATCTCTTGACAATTATCCTATTGTCCTTAAACTTTCATCACGAGGTTGATTTTCATAGGCAGTTGCATCATCAACATCTTCAACCATGTTCTCAACAATTCATGGTCATACAACCACATGAATAATATTTACTTATCATGCCATATTCATTGCATGTGTAATAGCATACCAAGATTAACCAATATGCAATATCACATGTATGCTCATGTAGATCTATATGCACTCTACCATGTAGTATCTCTCAATATGCCCACTAGTGCATATGCATTCCAACTATTTTATTCTATTGCAAGGGATGTTGTAGAGTTCCATGTTATGTAGATGAATTGCAAGAAATATAAACAAAACAACAAGAGAAGAGTAAAATAATTCCCCCTTCCAATTCCTCTACATAACATGGAACTCTACAACATAGTTGATCTTTTCCATAGGCTTAATTCCAATCACACTGTTGTAACATAAAATGACCCCTTCAATTTTTTTGCAAAATTTGCAAAGTATTGGCCTATTTCCGATCATTTTGAACTTTCAGTCAAGTAAGTCTCCACAATTTATTCCTAGATTTTGCCTTATAAAGTTTTGACGAGTTAAATTTCCTAACCTACTTTCCATTTGTTTTTCTAGTCAAAACACCGATTACTTGTTTTAGGCGTTGGTTAAACGTTCTACCTTTTGGGTTTTTTGGCCGGAATCCGGCGATGTAAATTTGGACAAAATTACTATTTTTTGTTGTTTAAATTGCATTTATGAATGCGTAAATGGATTCAGCGTATTTTTTGTTGTTTAAATTGCATTTATGAATGCGTAAATGGATTCAGCGTATTAAAAAGCCTACAAACTTAGTCACTCAAATCTGCAGATCCAACCATTTATCACCGGATTTCAGATAAAATCAAACATAAAAAAATGCTGAAAAACAACCAAAAGGTAAAACGTTTAAACAACTACCTTGTTTTATGTACAAATCCCATCATTATTCAAAACAAGTCAAACACTAAAAACAATTTTTTTTTAAATGAATCTTTTTATAAATTCATATTTAATTAAAAACTTAATTTTAAATTAATGATTAATGTTTAAGCATCCAAAATTTATATTAAAAAAATGTAAATGAATATTATTTTGTTCCTTTATAAATTCATCTACTTTTAACTTCATCCATTATTACGAGAGGAGTGATAAACACTTTCCCTTGAATTACCATACGTTAATCTTAACCAAAGTCTCGTGCTCCTCATATATTAATTATTTATGAAGGTCAAGTTCTCAGTTAAGCCCAATCACCAAGATTAAACCGTTCAAACAAGCGCGAGATTGATAAACTCTAGATCTGAAGATGGATATTCATTCCGGCTCATGAAAGTGGGTTTTCAAAACCACTTTTCTCATTTACCAGAACCATCGATTGGGTCCATGTCAGTTCAATTTCAATTTCAAAATATTCTTGTTCAATTTCAAAATATTCACACAGATTTTTGTGGAAGAATTATAAATATTCTTGTTCAATTTCAAAATATTCACACAGATTTTTGTGGAAGAATTATTTGTATTATTTTGAGTTTCAAGGTCAATATAGTAGCCAATGTGCATCAGTTCACATTTTATTAATATCATACAACCTATGATCATTCTAAGGAGTAGTGAAGAAGGGTTATTAATATGGCATGGATTGATATGGGAGAATGAGATATTCAAAAAAAAATATTTATCTCAGTCAAAATAAATCCAAATAAGAGTTTGCAACAATATAGGTAAACAATGGATGCCAACAAATTTCTAATTTCCTAATGTTAAGAAAAAATGAAACAACTAGCTATCTATGGTGTTGAGACCTTCAAAGTAACTTTTTCTTTATTATATTTTTAGAGATTAGTTTCAGATTTGAAGTCATCTAGTTGGCATTCAAAAAGCATAAAGGCAACATCCAAAACATTATTGAGGGAGGGAGAAACGCTGAAGATTTGTTAACAAGGAGAAACCTTGCTTTTTGTAATGAGCCTGAGAGGCCATCTCCATAAAAAAAAATTCTGATCGAGGGAATCACTCATTGGATTCACTTCTTATTTATATAGATCCTTGTTTTCCTTCATATATTTTGTAGTAAGCTTCTTTAATTTCATCTCTGTTTTTTTACTTTATTAATGTAATTTGCGATGAAATTTGTATGTGTAGAAGACAACAATTTGGTACGACCACCACTGTTATATATGTGTCTTCATTAATTTAATATATACACCTACACTTTAGTTTTATAAGTGTTATTATGTTGGATTCATATTCATGTCCAACTCTTGTACTTATTCATTTGCTTGATTCATTGTTTTAGATGTCCAACAAACCATTCATTATTCATCTCAATTTTGCGATGACTTCCTTACTTATTGGCATGATTGATATTACTTTTTCTTCCACCTGTCATTACTAGTTATTGTGATTCGTTGAATGAGACTCTGTTCCCAATGGAAAGGCCTTCGGTCTAAGAGGGTTACAATCTTATTTCCATTATGTTATCATTTTATCCTCAACCTTGTTTATCATACATATTTATTTAAATTTGACATCCTAAGATTAACATTGTGAGTTGCTACTTAGTGATAGTGGGCAACCAACTTTCTTGAATCCGATGAGGGAGCCCCCTCTGGTCCAAGAGCCAACTTGTGGCCTAAAGTAGGTTTTTAGATGCCTTGGCATAGTTCCTAAGCAACCAAGAACAACTCAAGGTTACAACACACACCATATATCATTAGTTGATATCTTCTCACCCAAGTAGAAAATTCACTACATGCATACATATTTATACTTGTTACTTTTAAAAACGTACAACTCTATTTCTATAAATAAAATAAAGGTTAGGGTGAGAGAAAATATGTCATTATCATGTCTTCCTTGCTAGCCATATTCACCATTTTCTACTACAACAATTTTCTTAGCATCTTATATCTTCCTTTAGCATTTTACAACTTCACCTTTTGTCTTGGGTTTCCCTCAAATGCCATTTGATAATGACAACATCATTTTCTTTTGTTTTCAGTTGCCTTTGCATTCTATTTGTCTCTAGGAACCATTGCTCCATTTTTCTTGAGCAATTTCTAGCCAATCCCAACTTGTTCATTCCTCATTTCCAGCCCAAAGTGGTATTACAACTTCTACTTCCTTTTCTTGGCTAATCTTGCCCCAACTTTATCTTTATTTATGATAATTTTCTAACACTTCATAATACTACAATTTATGTCATTCCAAATTCATATAGACTCCTTTCAAAAAACATTATATTTTTCAATCATTACCAAAAATAGATACACTTCCCATTTGATCATGTGCTCTCTTTGTACTTCCCATCCAGATGTAACTACAATTCTTATATTCTTCTTTGACTTACTACCCACTGGATGTAACTGCAATTCTTATATTCTTCTTTGACTTACTACCTGTTTTTATATTTAGAATGCACTCAACACTCTCTATCTCTATCTCTATCTCCTCCCAACAATACTCATTTTTCTACTTTATTCATCTCCTTAAGGTTGCAATATCTTCCAATAACTTGAACATTCATCATATATCATCTCATGCCCTTTCTCATCTCTAGTTTTCTTTAAGCTTCATCCAATTATGGAATTTGATTTTCCCTTTTATAGAATTTTTTTCACCAAGTTCAACTTTGTTTCGCAAGACAACTCTATCTTATAAGATTACTATATGTAGTGGAATGCTTTGTTTCCTTAACAACAACTACTAAGTAAATTGAAATTCATCATTTTCTTCAATACCTTTACACATAAGTTGATGGTTGATATTTTACAACTCTTCTAGGCATACATATAACTTACTCATAAAGATGGTTCACCCATCACATGCATGAAGTGCATGTTCTGTTTTTCTTTATCATTTAGGCTCTTCATGACCTTTGTATTAGGAAATTATGATGCCCATCATGCTCTGAAACCCACATTACTTTGATTCCTTTCCTTATCTCTAGGAGTTTAGGAACTTACATCCTCCTTTTGTGATTAAGAATGTCATTTTTATGTTTTGCTATAACTTTGTTGTATACAATAACATGATACAATGATCATGACTCCCATAACTATTATTTACAATCTAGATTGCACATACTAATCATGGCCAATGCATTGTATACATTCTTGTTAAGGACATCATCAAACTTGTTCCCTTCTCTCTTCATGATTAACCATAAAATCAAATATGCAAGAAACCTTAAGGAATTTATCCATCTTGTTAACAAACATTGTTATAACATTATTATCTTGAATATCCATGCTCATCAAGAGTGTTGTCATTTTCCAGGTACTCTTAGCCATCCTTGGTCCAACATTCACTTGTTGGTTAAAGTAACTCTACCATGCTTTTGCCCATCCAATTGCGCCTCTACACCATTGTACAAGCACCATTATAAAATATATGAAGTCATCCTTAGTCATTTTCACATATGGTATGCTCCTATATCACCATAAAATAGTTTCCCCAATTTTAAGATACTTTGGGGGTCATCCAAATTGACCATTACCTTGTCCAATCAAGTGCAAAGGATCAGTTATTCTAACTTTTTGAAACAACCAAAAGTACCTTTCTAGATAGTGATTTACAAGAGCTAATTATCCTCTGAAACACATTTCTAACAATTGTACTCATGCTAGTCCCCGAGGTGTAGGACAGTCAGTGACGAAGTGTGCTATTAAGGCACTCTGTGATGTGAAGTCACCGGTTTGAAACCTTTAGGGACTTAAAAAAATCCATCCATGTTAAGGGTTGGTGTGGCTCAGGAAGGGTGTGATACTCGGGTGATTTTGACGACTTACATGCCCCTGAGTCATGGTTTCTCAAGCCACAGGCTAGTACCTCATGTCACAGACAAACTAGAAAACAAAAAAAAAAAACAATTGTTCTCATGCTTAGTTACGATATTTGAGCTAAAAATTATAGCTATGAAAAGTTACCATTCTTGCTCAATTTCTACATTTTTTTACTAGTGCAATCAAGGTCAGAGACCAACTTCCTTCACCTGTAGAATAAAATTTAGCAAGAACTATATTTTTTTTTGTATTGGGAACTGATAGTGATTATGATTGTGATCACTCAACAACATTCCACCCGGTGATTTAATATCCTAATCATTTTTTGCATCGATTTGGGATTGCCAACTTTTCACCTTTTTGCACTTTATCCTAAGTTGAAATTTTGGTGAAAATCGTTATCTTTCAAATGGTAAGGATCTACAAAAATTTCACAAGGATAAAATTTGTCTCCGTTATTGAGAATATTAAATACCAACTAGAAAATTTTTGCCATATATCCTATCTTGGGTTATTTTCATATAAATATAGTTTATAAAACTGCCAAAGTGTCTTCAAATAGTGGATTTTTCCCTACTTGTTCAATTCTATTCCAAACCCTTTGGACTATCCAAACAATCTTCTAGGTTTTCTCATGCCCACCCTTATTCCTCATTGTCCAAATTTCATTATTATTGAAAGTAAGTACCATCCTACTCTTTTAAAACTTATATTTTCTAATTTTCAAGATTTCAGGGAAAAATATACAATCTTACCCTCAATGACATATTTAAGCATGTCGTCAGTGCAGAATTCCAATTGAAATTCCATATTATTTTGACTTTGTACACTCCAATTATGGCCAAAAGAAGAATTTGGTTTCAATTTTCAAATTTTCATTTTTTCTTCTGTTGATGTGGCATGCTAGGTGTCATGTGATTACATGGTAGTGGTGTATATTTGGAGTCTACATGTCATCAATTGTACCTTTCATATCATCCTTAACCTTGCCTCACACATTAATTTTCATGTCCCCACGACACTTGGCTATTTCTTTATCTACATATGTGTGTGTGTGTAGACCACTTATACAAGGTGCTCATTCTACCATTGCAGAGCTTGAATGTTGGTTTCCAAAAATGTGTCTTGAGGCTTCACAATACCACTTACTACCTTATAATACCACTCTTCTACATATATGATAATTTCTAACCTTGCCTTGTGGATTCTACTTGTCCACTTGGTCCAACCTGGAATGGGTTCCTCCACATTGGCTTGAGGGGGAGTCCACTCATTAAGCCCATGGTCACTTTGCAGCTCTAGTCACCATTTGACCAATTCCTATCATTGTGTCTTAGAGAAGAATTATCCCCAAATTATCAAATTGAAGCTTGACCTCCATATGCATTAATAATCGTCGAGTTTCCATGATTTCCTAGTAGAGGCCACCACATTACACATCTATAAACTTGTTATTTTACACTCCAAATAGAATATCGACCCCATTACTAGCAATTCAAACTTATATCATCATCAAAATTGGACATTTTTTTTATATTTGTTTTCACAATTATCCAATTCACCATGGAGTCAAACTTTGAAATTCGTGAATTACCACAGTTATACCACAACCTACCCAAATACTTTAACAATAATCCAATATGATACTTTCAACCATTAATCCGTTGAGTGTAGGTTTCAAATAATTTCCCAACTATTCTCTTTGGCATTTTATCAAACATATGACTTGCAAACTACACTTTCCCCAATTTTTATTGAGACCTTTTGTCAAACAATTGGTAGGAAAATTGTAAATTTCTTCTAAACAATCAAATCCAATGCATATAGCCCCAATATTGCAACCAAAATATTTGATACTATATTGTAACATACCCATATCCCCATGCTATTTTTGAAGGGATGAGGTACTTAATAACAACTCAATTACACCATTGATGCAAACCCAATAATCGATGCAAATAATGGAATTTAATTAAGCTTTGATACCATATTATAATGTCCCTAGTTTCCCAATTTAATCTCTAATCAGGGAAACTTATATATTTATTTCAAATATAATGTGGCTAAATGCCAATACAGATATAGATCAGAATCATAGATTTATGGGTTATGACAAGGTTTTAATGACACTAGAGTCATAAGCCGAAGCGACCCTCTAGTGTACTAATAAGGAACTTCTAAATATTTAATGAATCAAATTAGAATCAAAATTACTCTCCTAAAACCTGATGATCTAAATGAGAAGATGAACCTCTTATTTATAATATTGTTAAGAGGTTTCTAGTTATCAATTACTGACAAGAGGCAATCAAAAGATAATTAGCGCACAAGCCACCACCAACCAAATATTCCTACAGACCACTTTCAGACCGATTGATGGAATTGGGCATGTGATGGACAATCACATATTATCTCCTCCCTCAGAGGATAAGCAACGTGGGGACAAATTCCGACACACTTTATTTGATACTTGGAAAAACTACTTTAGGTACAAAGATGATATTGTAGTACAAGGGTCCACCATGATTTCAAAGTTGGTGCCATGTTTGATATGCATGATGAAGTATTCTACTGCTCCATACATAGAATTGAATTTTTCCATCCTCGTTAAAAATATGATCAGGAGCCGTTGGAAGGAGTCCAAAAAATTCTTTTTGAAATGGAGAGCCTTCTAGAGTAGGATGTCCATATGTTTGAACAAAATTATATTTAAAATGAGATTTTTCTTCCTAGTATAATTCACCTTCTTTAGGTTCTTCAACCATAAAATCAAGGTGAGTATGAGTGAATTCTATATTGAAATAGAAACAATAATAATTGTGAGCACCAACCCATAAATCAGTATGGATCTCGACAAATGTTTGTTCCCTCTACAATTCTTCATCTTCACAAGGAGTGTATCTTGACATGAATACTGAAAAGAATCTACCCCATGGATATGGAGTAACATTTACGCATTCCATTACGATCCAGATCAATCCTTTGTATTTGATTACATGATGTATATTATGACAATATTAATTTATCATGACTGGATCTAAGACTTCAAGAACTATTTGACCAACATGAGGACCTACATCAATAACATAAGAAGTATAATATCTAGAGTTAAAAAAATATCTATAGTTATTTACAACATCACGCCTTGATGCCAAAGATTCAAGGATATGATACAACTTAGGACATCTTTTTATCTTTTCTACACGATGAGGCCAACAATAATTTATATTCTAAGAATATGATCCTTCTGCGAGTTGCCTTGGTTGCTCATCAATATTCACGTTTCCTTTCTCTTCTCTCGTTAACACCTTGCAATATAATATGTTTATGCTTCCTTCTTTGCTTAGGAGGTTTTCAACACTATTGTACTTCCCTGGTTTATATTCAACTTCAAAATCATATCCATCTAGCCAAAGACTCCATCTTAAAATTATGGTATTCCCTTGTTCCAAAACTATTTGATTTTTGAGCATTGTTGGCGCAAGTTTGATCAAACCAGGGTCCTTCTCAGGTTACCAACAAAAGGTACTGAGTAGTCTAGAGTGCTGGAATTTTCATCTCCTCCGAAGAGAAGAAGTCTCACTTGAAGCACTGCTGAGACAAATAGATAGGGAAGTGTAAGGAAAAGACTTAGGATGATTCACAAGAACCTTCAGGACTCATCCCGATCTTGCGCAAGAGACATGAACAAATCTGAATCTTATGTCTGCAAGAATTGAACCTACTTACATTGCGAACAAACATTTAAACACATAACCATAAAGTAGAACTTATAAACCATAAAGACGTAATGTAATGCATAAGTAAAACACACAGAGACACATCATATTTTGAAAATTCAGGTCCTTCTCCATATTAGCTTCAGAATCTTTCTTTAATTACAGACTCAGAAATACACAATAGTGCTTTGTATAGACTCTTGGCTCTAGACTCATGTCGCAGAGCTCCAATTCTCAGACTGATATGTCGATTGCATTACAGACTTGGGACTTGACTTGACTCGACTAACAACAACCTCACCAAGAGGGAAAGATTGGACTGAACTTAATCACAATCTAGCCGAATCACTAGCTAACTAACAAAGATACACACAACCCTTTTACAATCATGTTCATCCCTATATATAAGCTAGGTTGTGTCTTCTGTCTCGGCTTGCACGCTTTGTTGTTCTGTTGCAGCCATCGTTTCTTAGCTAGCGTTGCGTTGTATTTCACAAATGATTTCTATTGCTCTTTCTTGCTCTGTTGTCTCGCTTCTTCTGAAGCTTGCACAACTCGTGCTCAGTCGAATTTGCGCGATTCCTTATCCCAAAAATGAAGGGCCCAATAGGCTCTGACCACAACCCTTAACTCGCCCTCGAGTCAAGTGCTTGGTTCTTTCACAGATTCCAAGAGAATCTATTGTTTTCCCTTGTCGTCCTTTTCTTCTTCCTTATGCTCTTATGTTTGTGCTTTCTCTTCTTTTGCCTCTTCAAACGAAGGGCCCAACTTTGGGACCAACTCTAAGGCTCACTCCTTCACTCCTTGAAAGTTTCCAACTTTATCCTACCACTTCCTAGTGAGGAGTGATGCCTCTGCAACAAACTGTTGGGTCGCCTGTGATGCCTCTGCAACAAACTGTTGGGTCGCCTCTTTACTACACCCCTTTGGTTTGGACGCGACCAACAAGTTCCACTCAGAATTTGCTATTGCATCAACTTGATGCATCTACATGTACACTGTCTGAATGACAGGTCAGAAGTCGCACAAATATTTCTTTTCTATGGAATGTACCTCAAAGAGGGCATTCAGTTCATTGTCCGCCTGTTGGATTTGGTCGAACTTATGTTGTTGCTCCATCAGATCCATCGTGGCCACAACTTATTCATTTAGCACCTGGATCTTGGTGCACACCTCCTCCAAGACTTGGTTGCATCAAGCAATGATGCCCATCCAATCACTGACTTCCCTAAAAATATTTGTGCATTCTGCTATGTACTTGTGTAGTGTTGCTTGGGCATCGTTTCCTTGTAGTGCAATCTTCTACATCTACTCTTGCATCTTCTTAGGTTGTTTCTCTGCTTCTTGCTGAGTCTATCGTAACTATGCTTCTAGATGCTCATCGCGAGTGGCGAGTTGTGTCCATGCTCCTTGGATCAGCTCAATATGGTGTTCCGTCTCACCTGCATTATTGGCTTCCAACAGTTGGGGTGCAGCCTTGTGAATCTCCGACCAGGCTTCAACAAGACTTTCTTGCACTCTTTCCAGTCTGTGCTCAATCTAGGCCTTGGCTTGTTCTTCTTGTTGTCTTGATGATTAAGCAAGGAATGATTCCTCCCTCGCGACCTCGACAGACCTCTCAGCCTGTTGGAGCCTTTTCTCCAGTTGATTAGTTGATGCTCTGATCAGTCCAAATAAGTGCG
>CBVK0101517733.1:0-12391 GCA_900067695.1 Picea abies
TCATGGCGCAACACTGTGCACATCGACTTTATTAACTGAATTTACAAAAAAATCAGAAAACTCAAATCTAACTATTATACATGCTCCTTCAGACTAGAGCAACAGTCCCTATTTATCAGTTTTGAGACATATATGGCTTTGGGCATGCATCGTTCACCCATCCTTCCCGCAACATATCATCCATTTGCACGAGTCTAACTGCTCCTGAGGGTCAGATCTCTGCAATTATAAATGGTCCCAACCAATGCATGTGCAACTTGCCATGATGCTTCTGGTACCGACTATCATATAGTAGAACCTTGTCTCCTTGTGTAAATACCTTGGTCTTAATGTGCATGTCATGCCAAGATTTTTGTCTTTCTTTTTCAACTAACTGATGGAAGTCTGTTAGAAATTTGGTCTCCTTGAGTTCTTGTAACTCCATAAGTCTCTGTGCAACTGATTCCTCCTCTAACATATGTGTGATTTGTGCAATATACAAACTTGAAGTGATGAATTATGCATGCACCACTTCCTCTTTCCCATAGACTAGATGGAACAGTGTGTACCTATGGAGTTTCTTTGTGGTTTTCTTGTAAGCCCATAGTACTGCTGGGACTTTGTCATCCCAATCATCTTGATTTGTGCAACAGACCTTTGTTAACCCTCTTTCCAGAATCTTGTTGAATGATTCTACTATTCCATTGGTCTGCGGGTGGTAGGGGATGCTTTTGTGATGTTGGATCAGGAACTCTTTTGTAAGCGTTGCTATAGTGCTACTAATGAAATGATCTCCCTGATTGCTGGTTAGGCTCCTAGGACATTCAAAATGAGTGATAATATTCTCGAAGATGAACCTGGCAGTAGTATTGGTCAAACAGTCCTGAACAACTACTGTTTCATCCCAACGCGTAAGGTAGTCAGTTGTGGTGATGATGCACCTAGCCTTTGAATACTTGGATGTGGGGTTGATTGGTCCAATCAAGTCAACTGCCCATTTCTCAAATGCTTGTAGAGATTGAACTGGTTGCAGTGGCAATTCATCTCGTGGTGATGGCTTACCCACTCATTGACAAACATCACATAATATAGTGTATACCTTTGCATCCTTGAAGAGTGTTTCCCACCAAAGTCCCACTTGTAGAACTTTCTATGCCGTGGCCTTTCCTCCTATGTGACCTCCCGCAACTCCATTGTGGCATTCTGAGAGTATATCTTATCTTTCATGATCCATGACACATCTTCCGAGGATACTATATAGTCCCAGATTATACAACTATCTGGTGATCAACTGGTAATCTGTTGCTCTAAAAACCATGTGGCATTTCTGGGTTGTGGAATATGTTTCTGGGCAGGCCCCTGTATTTAATAAGACTATTATGTCCTCCATGTACTATGGTATGGCCTCAACCAAGAACAAGTCTTCATTTGGGAGCTGATCGTCTACTGCTCCTCCAATTTTCCATGACTCTAATCTGGACAGATGATCAGGTCCTACGTTGCATCTTCCTAGCTTAATGATAACTTCAAAGGAAAATTCCTAAAATAACAACAACCATCTACAAATTCTCCCTTCCAACACAGGTTTGTTAAAATTTACAAAAATTTCAGAAAACTCAAATCTAACTATTATACATGCTCCTTTGGATTAGAGCAACAGTCCATGTTTGCTAGTTTTGAGACATTTTGAGACATATAGGGCTTCAGGCGAGCATCATTCACCCATCTTGGCTGCAACATACCATCCATTTTTGTGAGTCTGACTGCTCCTGAGGTTCAGATCTCCATAATTATAAATGGTCCCAACCAATGCATGCACAACTTGCCAGGATGCTTCTAGTACTGACTATTGTAGAGTAGAAACTTGTCTCCTTGCATAAATACCTTGGTATTAATGTGCTTGTCATGCCAATATTTTTGTCTTTCTTTTTCAATTGACTGATGGAAGTCTGCTATAAATTTGGTCTCCTCGAGTTCTTGCAACTTCATAAGTCTCTGTGAAAATGATTCCTCCTCTGACATATGTGTGATTTGTACAATATAAAAACTTGAAGTGATGAATTCTGCAGGCACCACTGCCTCTTTCCCATAAACTAGTTGGAACAATGTGTACTTGTGGAGTTTCTTTGTGGTTGTCCTATAATCCCATAGTACTGCTATGAATCTGTCATCCCAATCTTCCTGGTTTGTGAAATAGACCTTTGTCAACCCTTTTTCCAGAATCTTGTTGAAGGCTTCTACTGTTCCATTGACCTACGGGTGGTAGGGGTTTCTTTTGTGATGTTGGATCAGGAACTATGTTGTAAGCATTGCTATAGTGATACTAATGAAATGAGCTCCCTGATCACTAGTTAGGCTCCTAGGACATCCAATACGATTGATAATATTCTCAAAGATGAACCTGGCAGTAGTATTGGTTGAACAGTCCTGAAAAACTACTGCTTTAGCCCAACACGTAAGGTAGTCAGTTGCGGTGATGATGTACCTATCCTTTGAATGCTTGGTTGTGGGGTTGATTGGTTCAATGAAGTCAATTGCCCATTTCTCGAATGCTTGTAGAGATATAACTGGTTGCAGTGGTAATTCATCTTGTCGTGATGACTTACTCACTCATTGAAAAACATCACATGATCTAGCGTATACTTTTGCATCCTTGAAGAGTGTTTCCCACCAAAGTCCAGCTTGTAGAACTTTCTGTGCAGTGGCCTTTCCTCCTATGTGACCTCTCACAACTCCACTGTGGCATTCCCAGAGTATATATTGTCTTTCATGATCCAGGACACATCTTCTGAGGATACTATGTAGTCCCAGTTTATACAATTGTCTGACGATTAGCTGATAATATGCTTCTCTAACAACCATGTGGTGTTTCTGGGTTGCGGAATATGTTTCTGGGCAATCCCTTGTACTTAAGAAGACTGTTATGTCCTCCAGGTACTCTGCTATGGCCTCAACCTGGAACAAGTCTGCATTTGGGAGCTGATCATCTACTGCTCCCCCACTTTCCCCTGACTCTAATATGGACAGGTGATCAGGTCCTACGTTGCATCTTCTCGGCTTAATGATAACTTCAAAGGAAAATTCCTGAAATAACAAAAACCATTTACAAATTCTCCCTTCCAACATAGGTTTGTTAACTAGATATTTCAATGCAAAATGATCAGTAAATAACTTGAAATGAGAAACTAGCAAATAATGTCTAAATTTATGCAAAGCATAAATCATGGCTAAGCCATCCCTTTCTATCGTTGTGTAGTTGTTCTCTACTTGCGATAAGTTTCGACTCACAAAATTGATAGGATGATCCATAGATCCATCTCCAGGTTGTGTTAAGATAGCTCCTAAGGAAACTTCTAAAGCATCTACATGGACATGAAATTCATTCTCCCAGTTTGGGAATATCATAATTGGTGTTGTGATGAGCTTCTCCTTGAGTGTATCAAATGATTTATCACATTCGGGATTCCATTGGAATGTTTCAGCCTTTTTCAGTAGGTTTTCCAGAGGTGCATTAATGTTGGCATATCTTCGGATGAACCTGCAATAGTAACCCATGTGTCCCAACATGGAGCGCAACTGTTTAGTACTCCTAGGTGGTGTCATATTCACAATGACCACAAATTTGGCTGGGTCTACCAATACTCCTTCTTAGAAGACTATGTGGCCCAACAAATTCCCATGTGGTACACAAAAGATACACTTTCTGAGATTCAATGAGATCTGCAATTCTCTGCATCTGTCAAACATTAGCCATAACAATGCTACATGTTCCTTGAGTAGGCTATATATCGTCCAATCATCCATATAGACTTCTATAAACTTTTGAATGAACTCTCTAAAAGCTTCTATTACAATCCTGGAAAAAACTGCAGGGGCGTTCTTTAAGCCAAATGGCATCACATTGTATGCAAAAGATCCCCATTCTGTTATGAATGTGGTCTTCTTTTTGTCCTCCCCGGCGATCCTAACTTGGTGGTACCCTGAAAATCCATCTGTGAATGAGTATTCTTCCTTCCCCACAACCCATTCTAGCACCTCATCAGTAAAATGTGTTGGGAAGGGGTCATGCACACAGGCATAGTTAAGGCTTCTATAATCTACAAAGACTCTAATATCCTCTGTGCCTTTCTTTCTTTGAATAACTATTGGGCTGACCCATTCTTCTTCTTCTATTGCAAAAATGAGTCCTGCTTACAACATCTTATTTATCTCCTTCTTAGCCTTCTCTTTTACTCTAGGGTTAAGACGGTATGGTCTATGTCTCATAGGGTTGGATCTTGGTTTCAATTCAATTTTCATTTCTCCCATAACTCCTTTGATTCCCTTTAACTCTAAAAAAGTATTTGGGAACAAATCCTCATATTCCCGTAGCAAACTCTGTATTTCTTGACTAGTTTACTCATCCCAGTAATCTCCCACCATGGATATCTTGGGTTGCTCTGTGGTCCCTATATTGATTTTTCACAATTTTAATGGGTGATTGTAGGAGCTATCAGTTTGGCTGGGTATGGTGTTATGGATTTCTTTGTTCCCCTTTGTCTCTTTGATGGCTAGGTTTCTTAATTCCTCTAAGTCATCTAGGCTTTGTCTCTTTGATGGCTAGGTTTCTTAATTCCTCTAAGTCATCTAGGCTTTCTGAATCCCTGCTAATCTGATAACATTCTATAGGTTTCTCAGTTGAGGGTAGGTGAAGGTTATTCTGAAATTCTTGGCTATGTTTGGAACATACCACTAAGTTTGATTTTTGATTACCATTATCTGTAAAAATAAATTCTTTAAAATTTTGCAGGGATACTTCAATCTCAGGGTACTTACTTGTAAATGAGAAGTCCTTGCAAAAATGAGCTGCCAGTGTTTTCCAATCGCTGGTCTGTCTTCTGGTTTCCTCATGCATGAACCAAGATTTCGGGATTGGACCTAGAGAGTGGGGAAATACCTGAACCCATAAGTGAGAGGGTATTCCTGTAGCTTGCCACTATGTCATGCACTATTCAATATGAACTCTAGGATATGATTCTATGCTAAACAATTGTGCAACTTGGAGATCTGTCTGCATATCTAATTCTAGCTACTCCTTACTCTAGAATCTATACTTGATAGCTTGCTTCACCTCATCCCAAGTTTCGAGTAAGGCTTTATGATTAGCCCACCATCTCGAAGGGGTGTCCTGAAAAGATACATCTAGTACCAAGATTCTTTGATCTTCTACTACCTTTTTTTCCATGCTGAGCATAAAACTATCTAGTTTTGAGGTGCCATCGTATGAACCAATATTTTGGGATTGGACCTAGAGAGTGGGGAAATACCTAAACCTAGAAGTGAGAGGTTATTCCCGCAACTTTCCATTGTGTCACACATTATTCAATATGCAATCTAGGATCCAATTCTCTGTTGAACAGTTGCGCGACTTGGAGATCCATCTATATATCTAATTCTAGATGCTCCTTACTCTAGAATCTATACTTGATAGCTTGCTTCACCTTGTCCCACGTTCTGAGTAAGGATTTATGATTAGCCCACCATCTAGTAGGGGTGTCCTGAAAAGCTACATCTAGTACCAAGATTCTTTGATATTCTACTACGTTTTCTTCCATGCTGAGTAGAAAACTGTCTAGTTTTGTGGTGCCATCGTATACTGGGAGTTCTCTAACTTCGGTCCCAACCCATCTGGTTACTCTGACAGTTGCGCATCATCTTGAGAATATTTCGTAAGAACCTTGTTGCCAACTGTCAAAAGCCAATTCTGAATCTTCATCTGCTGACTGTATGCTTCTCCAACTTATTGATCCATCAACAATATGATTTATATAATTGTCTCTTGTTCCTGCTGTTACAGTGTACAACTGGTCCAAGTATTCTCCCTCCATATTATTGTTTGTTGGCTCTATATACTTGGGTCCTACATATGGATCCAAAGTTTGAACTACCTTGATTCAAACAACCTCAAAGGTCATGGTGTCTTTCTTTAAGTCGATTACTGCATAGTTTTCATAGGCCCAATCAATGCCAAGTAGTGCAGGGTAAGGGTCCTTATCTCCCATGATCTCAATGAATTCAAAGTCAGCCATTGTCTTTACTCCTACAACATCTATTTCCACATTTTGCAGTCTTCCTATGGGGAAGATACAATATTGGTTTACCATTCTTAACTGAATTGTGGAGTAAGTCATCCTAGTTTTTCCTAAGGCTTCCTAGGTATTCTTAGGCAGAATGTTCACATCAGATCCTAGATCCAACATGATGTCCTTAATCTCAAATTCATCTAAACATCAGATCCTAGATCCAACATGATGTCCTTAATCTCAAATTCATCTAACTGGGCTACTGGTCTGAATTATTTTCACGTTTGTACTTTTCTTCACTGCACTCTATGAGTACTCTTCACAGGAAGATTAGCCCTTATTCTTGCAAGGGGTTCTTCGTTCCCTAAAACTAGGTATAACGCATTGCACAACTTCTCTGTTAGTTGATCATTCCCCAAAATGTCAAAGAATAATTGAAACCAAAGGTCAACTACATTTTGAGGTTGCTCAGGTTGTCTTGGTATGACTATAGGGTTTTTGGGTGCAGGGGGTGAAGAAGGGAATTGCACCATCTTAGGATAAACAATAGGTTGTGGGGGTTTCTCTCGCATCTCAGGGTTAGGAATATTTTGAAATACTTCTATGGAATATTTAAATAACAACTTATGTTTTAGAGGGTCGTTTCCTATCTTCTTTAGGTGCTACTTTCTGGATCTAATGTAGAGTATAAACATCATCTCCTGTCTTCGCTCCTCCTCGAGTAACGATATTAAGGTTGGGAAATTGTCCCTTAATAACTCTCTTGATTTTTGAACTGATGAGGTTATTTCCTCATTGTCGTACCCTATCTTCTCATTTTTCAATTAATTCTGGGTAGTCTTTAGTTGTGTGCCTATTGGTTCTGCAGTGAGAGAACCATGGCTGCCTTGGATGAGGACAATCTCTATCCATGTGAACTTTCTCATCATAGTTATAACATATACTTGGCCCTCTTCCCCCAATTATTTCTCCTCTGAAGTCTCCTCTGGCTCCACCTCCTCGACCTGTTCCTGGTCCCTGAGGGTTTTCATTCACCCTCAATGTTGTTCGGTATAACCTATCTGCAAGTGTATCCAACGCTCTACATTGATTGGTAGTATGCGTGGTAGATGCGCAAAACTCACATTGTGTTGTATTTGGTACTGTCAAAAATTTCTGCATAATGGGGCACTGTCTTGGCCCATGCCCATGGATTCAACAGATTTCACAATACTCAAGTGCTCATGCTGCTTGGCCTCCTGGAAAAGCATGATACGAGGTAGGTTTATGGAATGGTAAGTTCGTAGACACTTGTGCAACTCCTCCTATAGGTCCTGGTGGCGGTACCATCAGATTTTGAGGAGGTCCCATTCCCCTTATTCCTGGAAATTCGTTCACCAGATGTCCTTCTGTATAACATCTAGTGCACCAGACCTGTGGTCATCTTGGTTTGGGCATCGTCAACTCTTGAATATTTTCTATAAGCATCGATATTTTCCCTTGTAGTTGCGCCAGATTTGCATCTGTTGAGGGTCTAGTCACTCTCAGTATCCTAGGGTATCCCACCATGGCTTCAATCTTCATCGATTGTTCCAAGGCATATGTTAAAGTGGCTATCCACTGTTGCGTTAGTGGAATCCGAGTCAGAGGCAACAATCCATGAATGTACCATTCCCTTTGATGTTCCTCATGGATTGGATGTGCCAACCTCCCTATAGCATATTTAAACTTATGGATGTATTCCCATGTTGATTCCCCTTCCCATTGCTGGATCTCGTGCAACTTAGACAAAGCCTGTTTCTCTGACTGAGGTAGTTTTAACTCTGCTATGAACCTTGTCTATATCCGACCATGTGTGAACACTTGACCTTGCATTCTTCATCTCCCTTACCCCAAAATTCTGGGTATCAGGCAATCAAACCTCTCGCATGGCCAACCATTTTTTATCTTGTTATTCTTATCAAAATAAAACCTAACGGTCCTTCTACATGATTTTTGGGAATGTTTTCCTTGAACCAGTCTCAGGGTCGCCTTCAACTAATTCTCCTTCACCGAGCTGAGATTTTGACCTGGTAAGCATTCACAGTCTTGCACTACAGTAAACCAACTCTGATACCATTAATTTGATCTGTAAGATCTAAATGTTAAGTGCAATAAAAGTAATATTATGAATGCTCAGCATACTATGACTGTCTTAACATTCAAGTGGAACATAAAGTTGGAAATGTAACGCTGTAGCAGAATGGAGATTTACAGAAAATGACAACACAAAACAGAGAATGAAAAACACAGTAGAAGAGAGTCTCAAAACACTGAAATTGTTAACGGAGTTCATCCCCTTCACTGGGCTACGTCTCTGGGTCCCTCTTCAATGGGTACCGATCCAATTAAATCTTCAAAAATGGTACAATTGATTACAGGAACATCTTCAGCAGACTATGAGCCGCTATGAGACAATAATATTGTGCAGAATACTAAAAAACTACAAATTATGGCAAGTTTACAATGGTTTTCAACAATAAGAAAACCACAGCAGAACGTAGATGATTCTACAAGCAACAGTGCTTCACCAAAATGTCTCCACAGCTGTTAAACTTCTCTCTCCCTTGCGCACAGGCTGAATCCTCCTTTATAGCACACAGGCCTCTCAGCATAATAATGTTTCAATCAAATGCTGAACAGAAAAGATGCTCCGAGTTATGGCCGAACGGGAATGATGTTGTAGTTATTCTCTTAACATAAATTATACCTCTATTTCATTCCCAACCGAGCTATCAAGTAGCAAAAAAAAACCCTGTCGTGGCCAAATCTCTGTTATAATAACAGTACTCATCAATGATCAATTAAGTGGGAGGTTATGCTTGGAATCGACTCAGCATCATACACAAAAATAGCAATAACAAACGAACCAACGGGTCTACTCATGCTTGCCAATCGTGGTAGTATCAAACTTACCACTTGTATAGAAGACACTTGGGGTATGGGTGATTCGGGGTTGGCGCCACTGGCTTCGGGGCGGTTTTCTTTGATCTGGGGGGTCTCATTTTCTTCCACTGGAACGATCTCTTTGGCCATATTCCCGATCTCTCCTATTATTGGGGACGAATCTTCTCTTTCTCCTTCAAGATTCATGCTGACTTCTTCCTCTCTTACGTCTACACCTTCTCCTTCCTTTCCAACCTCCCGAGGACTTCTTTCTCTCTGCGCTTCTCTCTCACTTAATCTTTGATTGGCCAGTCTTTCCTATATTCTCATCTTCCACAACTCTTCCATTTTTCTTTCCTCTAATTCTCCTGATATGACTTATTTCCTCAACTTCTCGGACTGTCTTGCTGATTTCTTGATCTTTTTGCACCACACTTCTCAACTATGGTGTCTCTCTTCAAGGCTCACTCATCTCTTGAGTCCATTTCTTGTTGTTTCCCCCCAATTTGTCAAACAACCCTTCCCCTCCCCCAAGCCATGATTCTACCCCAGCCTCTCCCTACCCTAAGCGAGGGTGTTTACGTTGCCATGTCATTCAAGGACATAGTCAGCATCCCCTCTTCCATCAAGAAAATATTAATCCACAGGGGGATTCCTCTCAACAATATTCCCCTTGTGTCTTTCTTGAAAATCGCCTCTGCATGTGAAAAATATTGGTGGTTCTTAGCTGGAAACTCGATAATATATCCTTCTAATATGGTATTGACCCATAAATCAATCACCCGCGTGATTGGACAATCCAGATGATGAAGTGCTACTAGCTTTTTAGTGTCCCAAGCATAGATCCTCTTGAATTGTTCTTGGAACTCTGGAGCTTCTTGGAGCCTCTTTATCCAATGGAAAATTTCTTCCGGAAACTTGACCCAGAAAATCTCATACTGGTTGCTCGATATTTCAGAGTAAAAGACTTCTTCACAAGTATCTTCCATCGATTTTCCCCTCCGTTTGGCTTCTTTCTATATGAAGGCGTTACATTTTCTCTCCCACCATTGGTCAATAATAGATCTATGGATCTGCGAAAGCATCCTACCTACATGTTCCCTTTTAACGCAGGTCTCAGAAACATAACCATTTTTTTGGTGCAAGTTTGATCATACCAGGGTCCTTCTCAGGTTACCAACAAAAGGTACCAAGTATTCTAGAGCGCAAGAATTTTATATCCTCTGAAGAGAAGAGGTCTCACCCAAAGCATTACTGAGACAAATAGATATGGAAGGGTAAGGAAAAGACTTAGGAGGATTCATGGAACCTTCAGGACTCATCATGATCTTGCGCAAGAGACATGAACACATCTAAATCTTATGTGTGCAAGAATCAAACCTACTTACATTGCGAACAAGAATTTAAACACAGAACCATCAAGTAGAACTTATAAACCATAAATAAGTATTGTAATGCATAAGTAAAACACACAGAGACACATCATATTTTGAAAATTCAAGTCCTTCTCCATATTATCTTCATAATATTTCTTTAATTACAGAATCAGAAATACACAATAGTGCTCTGTACAAAATCTTGGCTCTGGACTCATGTTGCAGAGCTCCAATTTTCAGACTGATATGTCTATTACATTATTGACCCAGGACTTGACTTGACTCGACTGACAACAATCTCGCCAAGAGGGAAATATCAGATTGAACTTAATCACAATCCAACCGAATCACTAGCTAACTAACCAAGCTACACGTAACCATTTTACAATCATGTTCATCAGTATATATAAGCTAGGTTGTGTCTTCTGTCTCATCTTGCATGCTTTCTTGTTCTGTTGCAACTGTTGTTGCTTAGCTGGCATTGCACTTTCTTTCGCAATTGATTTATGTTGCTCTTTCTTGCTCCGTTGTCCCGCTTCTTTTGAATCTTGCACAACTTGTGCTCAGTCAAACTTGTGCGATTCCTTATCCAAAAAATGAAGGGCCCAAAAGGCCCTGACCACAACCCTTGAATCGCCCTCGATTCAAGTGCTTGGTTCTTTCGCAGATTCCAGGAGCATCTGTTGTTTTCTCTTGTCCTCCTTTTCTTCTTCCTTCTGATCTTCTATTTGTGCTTTCTCTTTTTTTTCCTCTTCAAACGAAGGGCCCAACAAGAATCCTTTCCATGTGCTTCAGGTCTATTCTAACTATGAATTTGACAGGCTTCAAATAGAACCTAAAACTTTCAACACTTTTATTTATTGCAACAATCTCTTTATGACTAGATGAATATTTAGTTTCTGCATCATGAAAAGTGCCAAAAGTATACATGCAAATTTATTCGATATTATTTTGCTATCGAAGCAAGACACCTAACGATGTAGTGTTTGATGCATCTGTCTCTAGGATATAAGGGAAAGATTCAACATGAATTTTTATCTTAGGAAGATAGTTTACCCTTTCTTTGATTCTTTGGACAACTTTTTTAAATTGAGGTGTCCATGGTGTATCCTCCTTTTTCATCCTTTTGTATAAAAAAGAAGCATATTTTTTCCCAACCTTTGTAGAAGTATTTGACATAGTTAAAGGCACCAAGAAATATCTGAAATTATTTCTTATCCTTTATCTCATTAGGAAACAAAGTAAGATTTTTCAACACATGATCTTGTAGTTGGATATTTCCCTCAGAGATGATCATCCCAAGAATTAAATCTTGGTTTTATCAATTCCATCTTCTTTGTTGAGAGCACCAATATGTGCTTAATTTTTTTTTGGTAAAACAACTCAAGATGTGATCCAGATGGATATCGATGGCCACCTACCTATTCCACTGGCTCAGAACAAAGTTTTCCACCTTGAAAATTTTTTGGTAGTTTTTCGGGTCCCAAACTTCTAGGGCCGTTTTGAGGCACTAAACATCAGTTTTTAAGGATTTGGGGCCCAAGCGATTGCCAATGGCACTAGCCTGTGCCAATCAAAAGTTGTTCTTCTCGATTAGACCTTTCCAATGGTGTATCAAGCACCAAAATGAGATCATATGCAAACTTTATGCCCCCGGGAAGTTGATGTATCAACTACCCCCATTGGGGCCCGTAAACCTTTTGACTTTTCATCTTCTGGGGTTAGGGTTTTGGATTTTAATCATGTTAAAAACTCCTTTGGAGCCTCATTGTAACAATTATCTTCTTGCGAATGCAAGTATTCGTCACATATCTTCTCAAAGATAAGATTCCAACATTCTAGCGAGTCTTTCACTCTGTATTTTTACAGTTCTGTACATTTCACACATTAATAGAAATTGTGTATTATTGTATATATGTGCCTCTTGTTATATTTTCAATATATCCCTGTTACATTATTGTTTCTCTTTCAATATCTCTATATATTTTTGTGTTATATCTCCATCCCCATTTCATGTCGAAAATAATCCAGATTAGTGGTATCAGAGCATGCTGCTCTTGATCGTTTTTC
>CBVK0101517735.1:0-24560 GCA_900067695.1 Picea abies
TATTACTCATAGGCAGGTCACCATGGGTAACTTTTTGTAACATATGTATAGTATTTGTACTATTACTTTCTAGTTTTTTTTAGTGTTATGGATGTGTCATTTTGATGTATTTTTCATCACTGTGGAAGATGTCAAGTGAACCCGAGGTGTTCATTGGGTACACAGACGGTGGTAGCCAGCACACTCGGAGGCTTTCCTCCATAGCTTGGGTAACTTTTACACCTCGAGGCCAGTTAATATATTCCGGAAGTATATGCTTAGGTGACACCACAAACAATGTCGCTGAGTACAGTGCATTTATTGAGTTGCTTTGTGATGCCTTGTCATTTGGTATCTCTCATCTCTGGGTCTACCTCGACGCTCAGCTGGTTGTGTCTCAATTAAATAGAGTTTACCGTGTTTATGATCCGACGTTACATCGACGATTCTTTAGGGTACATCTCTTAGAACAAATATTTGATTATATTACATATTTTCATGTTCCTAGGAGTTTTAACCAAATTACAGATACCCTATCTAATCAAATTTTAGATTGGCATGTTGCACACATATGAAAGGACATACACATAAACATGTAAATACATTTTTTGCAAAAAAAAAGTGATCCATAAGACACAAAAAGACATAAAAATCCATATATAATATCATAAGTAACCAAAGTACATATATGGACACAAACGCCTCAAAAATGTGACCAGTAACGAGTCAAAGGGCTTATGCCCTCAAAAAATATATACAAGTAGTTCTCGTGGCATGTGAAAATTCTAATGAAGATCAGGGCTGGTGGGCCCTATTGTACTGATCCACAACATTTGCTAAACACTGAAATAATTGGACCCATGTCCATGGTGCCCCCACTACATGAGGCTGCATAGATGGTGGCAGATCCTCAATCTCTGCCATAGGGACCGTGCGAGTGAGCACAGTAAAGTTCCACTCGACTCGTCTCAACACTCTCTCAGCGTCCCCGGCTGGAAGATCTCCTACTACTGTTGGTCCCCCAGCGGCGGTAGGTGTGGCCCCTGGCCGAGGACGACGCTTGTTCCTCACATAGTCAGCAGGATGCACTGGTCCCACATATGTACACAACAAACACATGTCCATCAAATACTCTAGTATATAAAAAAAAATGATATATAACAAAAACAACATAAAAATTACATATGCTTCACAAAAAATAAAAACAACTACAAAGATGGAGACTTACCCATCTCTACTCGCACCTCACCAGGAGGTACTGGTATCTCAGGATCCCTCAAAAAATCAATCCCTGCATACGGGTAATCCTTGATAACTAGGATCTATTGCGAATCTGTGATAGCCAAGCAAAGAAATCATCATTGAAGGACTCATTAGTCCTTCCACCACCCTGTCATGGAAACAATAATGCCCATATTCTACACATAGCAGGAAGAGAGGCCTGATGTCCTCGTACCACTACTCGAGGACTAAAGCTCAAAACTCTCTTAAAGAAGAATGAGCATAGAACGGTCCTGAACCTGAAGTTCCTCTGTGTCTGCAATTGGCAATCTGTCAACTGCCTCTTCATATGCTCTAACAATGTGGTGCTCCAATCGAATATTTATGCATTTAAGCACTGGATTGCACATTTCATCTGTGCATGAGACACCTGATGTAGAGCCCCAGAACCAGTGATTCACCCACACTATTTCTTGTAGCGATAAGTCAGTGATCTTGCTTATAGGCACCTATGAGCTCGAGTGGTCTATACCAGCCTCATAGTAAAGACCTATCAATTCCGCTATGTTATGCGGCCCTGCGGGAAAAGTCTGGAAGTTGATTGGTTCCCCTCTCCTAGAGAGTCCAGTCAAAAAATATATGTCCTTGGTCATGGGCACTAGTGACTGCCCCTCTAACATGAATGCCTTTGCATCCGGATGCCAATAGTCAACCAAGGCATTCAATAGCCTAGGTTGTGCCCGCATAAAAGGACATAAGAAGAACTTGAGAAACCCACATTGCATCAAGGTGGCCACAGCATTTGGGTCTTCCCCGACCAACTCACTAACCTCTTCATGCTCTCTTTCTCTCCAGTGGACATACATCCTGCAAAACACCAAGGTTCGGGAGGGTTAACCCTTGTTTTTAAGATTTTTTCATTCAAAAAGGGGGTCCATGTGGGCTGTAATAATGATAGTCATGTGTACATGTGTGCAGAGCTTACTCTGCCCGAATGTACATGTGGCTTGTCCTAAGACAACCTGCATGGACCTAGGGCCGACCTTTTAAAGTTTGATGCCCCCCTAAAAAATGGAACCCAATGCAAAAGTAAAGAGTTAAATTACAATATAGGAGAGTTTGTACTTATTTGGTCCAGACATAAGTTCCTTTCATTCACTGTTGCTCCTGGAATCACCACTTTTGACAAAGGGGGTTTTTTGGCTCCAGAGTCAATTTCCAAATCAACAATGGTGATAATGAGCTGCCAACTTCTATTTATAGACTTTTTGGCCTCTTTTTGTCACTTTTTTGGCCTCCCTTATCATTTTATTTAAACCAAAAACCATTTAGAGTGATTCAAGAGTTGCATGGAAGGGGTATGATCGAGTATTAGGGCAGTTTTTTGGATTTTTTGGGACACTTTTGATGATTCATGGAAAAATCTCACATGATCAACTTCAGCATGAAGGTTAGGTTTCTACCCTGACTTTTGTATCTCGTTGTCTTTATCCCTTTTCCATAGGATCGATCCCATCAGGTTACGACACAGAACCATCATAGATGCTTTAGAAGTGTTGCAAGTTGGTGGTAGAGCTTACCAGAACATGGATGCCCTAGGTAGATCCTAGTTGCATTATGGTATCCATGCTGTCTCTAATCACTGCAGGCTCGGGAGTCCTTGTTGTTTTTCCTGATTATGAGTTTGAGCCTCATTTGCATGATTCCTTTTCACTCTTGACCTCACCCTCAAGACTCCCAAAAGATATAACGGGTCTTCTTTTAATCCCTTTTCAGACCCTCTAAACATGAAAATATTGCTGAGCGATCTTGTGGCCTTTCATGCTCATTAAACTGAAATTTGAAGTCACGTCTGTCCGATGGTAGTTTACCTCTTTTTCAGTCCGGATGGTCAGTTGTACGAACAAAGGTATACTCTATGGAACTTCAGTTCTCTAGAAGAGTACTCTCAGGTATCATTTTAACCCTTTTTCTAGCCTGAGGGACTAAATTTACGAAAAAGGAACCCCCATGGAGTCCATGGTTAAGCTATTTTTAGACTCCCTAAAATTGAAAAGATCATCGAGTGAACTTATTCTTTCACACTCGTTACGCTGGTCCAGAAGAACATTCATGACAGAGTCCATAGTTAAGCTTTTTTCAGACTCCTTAAAAATGAAAAAATGGCTGAGTGATCTTGTCTTTATCACACTCGTTAAAATGGTTTTGAATAGACGTCTTGTCGGTGCTAGTTTACCTCTTTTTCAAACCGATTAGACTGCCTTCGAAAAATGTACCCCAATGAAGTCTCCTTTTACGTTTTTTCGGACTCTCTAAATATGAAAAACCACCGAGCTTACCTTCTCTAGGCTCGTTAAACTTACATCGAAGGATGTTACCATTGTGTGTTTTATTAATTGCATTTGCATAACCATGTCTTTGGCCTAATGTCGACTCCATGTTGCTCTCAACTGAACCATCTGAAGCATGCTTCATACGCAAGCCCTATAGCACTTTGCCTCTGCATCTTGACACCTTTGGCCCCTGGAGGATTTTTCCCGAGTGTTTGTTTCTTGCATATGTCCCTTTGCCCTAAGCATCCCTGTGTTCCATGCACTTGGAACTTGTATGTTTGTGACACTTGATCCTCCTTTGTAATGTAACATTCTTTTATTCTTTTTTCCAAAATCATTGAAAAAGACAAAAAAATCAAATATACCCCAAAAAGAGGAAGGGAAAAGTATTTTCTTTATTAGCAGCATAATGAGTCGCCCTTGGATAAAGCACATCTCTCTGTTTGTTCATCAAACTATGGGATTTAATACGACCTTAGGAAGTTGTTCTCTCTACATAGAGTTGTGTACTCCTCTGTTTGGTTAGTCTTCCAAACATATGGAGAGTTTGCCTTGCCTCCTGCCTCATGAACTTATGATTAATGCCATGCTACCTGAGTCTCATCATTTGTCGTTTTATGGTCCAAGGGAAGTTTTTACCAAGCCTGATTCGGCCCCTCTGCAGTTTGTCTCTTGCTTGCATACCCGACCATCCTGAACGTCCAATCAAGTCTTTGTTAGAAATCAATGAAGCCTTTAGTATGATCATCAAGATTCTATAGTCCATGATCGACGAGCCATCGAAGACCTCTGGGTAGTGAAGTCGTACACTCATATTACACTCCTACCCGAGTTTTGAATATTTTGAAGTTGTTGCTCGAGCTCTAAAGACCTCATCTCCAACCATTAGGCCTTATCAACTTCTAAGAAGATGGATACTCTACATGTATATCTTTTTGATTTCAAGATGTAGCTTCGTTGTGTATTGTTCATGGCTACACATTATATAGTTATATGACATGGATCTATAGTGTATTTGATTGGTAGCCATGCATTTATTCTATCCTGAGCATGGATATGCCCGCCTTGGTGAGACATTTGTTATTTTTGTAGACGACGCTTCTCGATTTCTGTTTTTTGGGCTCACTTTTTCAGCACATTAGTAAAGATTGGTAATGTATTTTGGCCATCAGATTCTCTTTTGACCTCACACATTAGGGGGAATCTATTATAACCCTAATTTTCACCATACAAGCTTACCTGGCATCAGTCCATCTCATATTCCTTCTTTGCCAAAACACCGTTGAACAACTCTTCTTAAAAACACCTTTTATAAAGACCCACGTGTCCTTCTCTATTACTACATGCGTGTACACACACACTGACCCAAAACAGTTCGCGTGTACCTACAAAAGCATGAAAAATGGAAAGTTGATGATGAAACACACAACTTTGGGTGAGTTAACTGAACCTTTTGGCCATGCATGGCCAAGGGTTCGCCCAAATACCTAGCCTCTTCTAGCTTATAAAAGAAGGGTTAGGGGAGGCATTTGGAAGAGGAGAATAATAGTAAAGAAACTCTACCCAATTGCACATTCCCATTGTCCCAACCCTTTATCCATCCTTGTGAAAAGAGAGATACAGAGCAAAGACGTTGGAGGACATTTGAAGAGGAGCCCAGGATCAGGTTCGCAGAGTGGTGGCCGGTCTCGACATTGTAAGTTGATTCATTAAAATTAATAAAGAAATGCTTTTCTCGTCCCACTATATGAGTTCTTCATAGTTTATTGAATATATGTTTGAATCTCTAACCCATTAATCTATAGGTAAAATGCATGTATAGTTTGTTTCTTGCTTTGTATGTAGGTCAAACTCGAGAGGAGAGCTGCTAACAAGGGATTAAGCGTGAAGAAGGATCGACATCGAATGCCCAAAACAAGGTATGTTCGTCTAACCATGTATTTTATTAAAAGAAATGGGGATTAGGTTTGGGACGACGATAGAAGGTAGGATTCTTTCGGTCTTATCTGCATGCATAATATAACCCTAAATGCTAGTTCGTAGGGGGATTTCCCACCACAACAATGGGTCTCTTTGAGGGGGAAACCTCCAAATATGTTAGGGTTCTACCCTAACTTCCCTACTTTAGAGTTACTTATGAGTTAGTCAATTCATGTATGAGTCCATGTTCTTTGAATGAGTCCTATTAGGTAGTTAGTGGATAGTTACTTAATGTAAAATGGTTCTCTTTATCAAATAAGGTCCACTGAGTAGTTGGTACTCATTGATGATGGGATCACAAGTAGTTGGGGTTTTGTCATCACAAATATGTTTATAGAGAAAGAAGACTCTGGAATGTTTTTTTTATTGTCTTTGTAATTGTAGCTTTGCTCAATGAGAGGTCTCCCTACCTTAAGAGGCCCATGAACATTGCTCTCTCTTTAGGAAATCATTAATACAAGGGTTATCTTTCACATATTTCTTCTTATTGTCTCTTATATCTACCTTTTTGCATTGATATTTCTATGAATACCTTGTTTTTGGTTCAATTATAAGGGTTAAGGATCACTAGAAAATGAGTAGAGCTCCAATAAAAAGAAAATAAGTAAAAAAACAAGATATATCCTTCTACTTCTATAAATAGTTTGTCACTAGAAAAATCCTAACTACTTGTAATCCCATCATTAACAAGTACAAACCACCTAGTGGGTCTTATTTAATAAATATGACCCATTTACATTGAGTAACCACACACCACTAAATAATGGGTCTTGTTCAAAGAAAATGACCGCATACATTAATGGACCAACTCCTAAGTTTCCCAAAGGAGGGAGGTTGGGGTAGGGATATAAAATCCCCCCCCCCTCTCCCCCCACCACTTCTAAAGAAGTGTTGTCCTCAAGTATAGAAGCATGTAAAATACTATAAAATAATTGTTTGTACCTAGGTGGCATATTCAAGCTACAAATCATTCCATTGTATTGAGGCTTCCCCAATAGTACGTTGGCAGAATCAACATTTTCTTATGCATAGTACTACCTCCAAGTGTAACCATATGCAACCTTATTTATCAAGTTTGGGAAGGTTGGTTTGAATGTAGAAATTTTTCCCCACCACCTTCTTCAAACATGGCACATGAAATGTTGGGTGGATGTTGGAGTGGGCAAGGAGAGTCAATCTGTAAAAAACTTCTCCAATAAACTAGAGGATCTAATAGGGTCCATAGAATTTAGTGCTAGATTCAGGTGGATCTTGTCTTAGAGAGATTCCTTATTATAGAGATATATATGAAGAAATAAATGATCCCCTTGTTCAAAATACAACTTAGATACTTTTTTATCTATCTATTGCTTCATTCTATTTTGAGGAAACAACAAATTTTCCTTAAGTTTGGTAAGAATGGCCACTCTAGAGCTAAAAGTGTGATCCATTTCCTAAACCTTGGATATGTTTGGTAGTATGAAATGAACAAGGAATGTTTTTTTCCATGGACAACTTCATATGGGGACATATTAGTACCATCATGATAGGTGGTGTTGTACCAACACTCTCTAAGTGGTAGCCATTGAACCATTAGCCCTATTTTGGTTCGATGAAAAAAATCACAAATAAGTTTCTAAGCACTTATTAACCACCTTTTCTTAACCATTTGTTTGGGGATGATAAATAATTCTCAATTTCAAGTGTGTTCCCTATAGTTTAAAAAAATCCTATTAGAATTGTTGGTGAAGGTAGGATCATGATCTACCATAGTGGAATTGGCCATGCCACACAATTTAAAAATCTAGTCCACAAATACATTGGAAAATGTGGATAGTGTAAATGGATGTTGTAAGGCACATAATTGAGCATATTTATAAAGGTGATAAATATCACCATGATGATATATTTATTTCTAGCTTTAGGAAGGCCAACAACATAATCCATGGAAATGCAAGCCTAGATAGTGGAAGGGATCAACATCAGCTATAATACCCTAAGGGTATTCACTATTTCACCCTTTATCCTTTGAATTGTGTCACATTCAAGTACAAAGGTATGGATTTCCTTTTCCACACCTTCCAAAAATAAGGAAATCTCATCTCAATTCTATTTCTTTTTAAACACGAGTGACCCAAAGTAGGAGAGGAATGAAATTCCTATAACAATTGTTATTTTAAAGAAGAGTTATGTACCAAAAAAATATTACCTTTGTGCCTTAAGTGGTCACACTTTCCACTATCCAACTATTTATATTTCACCTTCACAATCCAATTAGGGACTAGTAAGGATAAGACAAAGAGGGACCCATCCTCGTTGTATTTCCTAGAAAAAGAAACGACCACCACATTCTCCTTTCCCTTTTTGTATATGGTCTGATAAGAATAAACTAACATCTTGGTGGCCCACTTATGTTTCTCTAGGGACAAAAATATTTTTTCCAAAAAGTACTTCAATATATGATGGTATATATTGATTCAGACTCGCCTCCCAATGAGATATGAGAACCATGTATTGATGGAATGAAGGATGGCCATGATTTATTTCTCATAGGTGTAATTTCCCAAGTTTTCATCACACAATTTTTTATTGGTGAATTCCAATGGGTGCCACTCTTGTATCAACATTTCCCCAAGAAGTTTTCCAGAGGCATCACATTTTAGAACAAATGACTTACTAGAGTCGGGAACTACTAATACTAGAGTAGTACACATGATTTGGAGTATGTGAAGAATGAAATGAAGATGGAAATATAGACTAAATCACACAAAAGTTTTGCAGAGAGAAAAGTAATACGGTGAAACCAAAACCTTATTAAATAATGAAATAGAAAAATATTGCAATATGCAAAGAAATACAAAGTGTCTAGAATGGTGGTAGCTTATTTTTGAAGAGAGATTTGTAGGCTACACTCATTTATAAATATAATATTATAAGAGGATGAAATTTCCTTTTAACATAACATATAAAACCCTAATAAAAAAACCCTAACCCTAGGAGATGAGGTAGAAAAAGGAATGTGGGTCCCAAGGAGCCTAGTTGGAATGCCAATTTCTCGGGATTGCAACTTTCACATATAAATTCCATTTGGAGCATTTATTGGACTATTAAAAATATTATTTCATTCTCTATGTTTTTTTAAATCCCATAAATATTTGATTGTAGAGATGTTTCAACTACCATGAATGCATGGAAAATTCCCAAAAAATGTGTTAGAAGTTTAAGACCTACAACACTATAGGAGAACTACCAAGATGTAGAACCAATTTGAGTCAATGGAAGAGGTGGGTGGACATTGGTATCCACCTAGATCAGAAATCCCCTCTTAGGAAGAAATAGTCATAATTGCATCAATTTCCTCCATCATATGGGGAAAATTTTGATGATTTCAAATCTTAGTGAGTGACTTTCCTTGGTGAAGAAACTATGCTACTTTAAAAAAATGATAGATATGGATGTTTTACTAGTGGGTTCCCTTTGTATTGGTTTCCATGATCCTATCAACTATATCCTTCTCAATGTACTAAAGGTTGATTTATGTAAGGGTCAAGTGCTTGGCCACCTTCAAGGTGTTCAATAGAGGTGGAAAATATGGTCGAGACAGCTCTGCATTAATGACAGGGTGCAACCTAAGGAAATGAAAAATACTCAATTCAAAAGCATTCTCACCCACTAACTTAGTGATGGTAAAAGAATCATCTAAGAGTGGTCTGAGCTTCTTTTGGGGCCTTATGAGTTTCTCTTTCTGTAGATGGAACCATACCTTATTACCAACCTAAAACTTGTGTGGAACCCAATGTTGACAATGTCATTTCTTTTCCTTGGAATTAGATTTCAACAAAATATCATGAATGTCTTGTTGGATGTGATGGATATATTAAAAAAATTGGTTTCTCTACTTATATTGGTCTAATAATGAGAGTAATATTTCTGTGTAGATGCAATGGGAAGAGCCACGTTAGTTGGGGCCAATGGTTGGAACCTTAATCAAACTTGAAAAGGGTTTAGCCAATAGAGTTGTGAATGGCTCTATTGTATACATGTTGAACATAAGGAAGGATATCATTCCATTTACATGCATGATTGGAGTTTTAAGGATATGCAAAATCATATTGTTGACTACCTCTATTATTCCATCATTTTGGAGTTGGAAGACAATTGATTTGGTCATCTTGATGTCCATAATAAACCATTGTCTAGACTAAAAATTGCTAAATAACCTATTGTATCTATAAAAAATAAAGGTTCATGGAAGCCAAAAATTAACCCAAACATGCTTGAAGAAGAGATTGGTAGTGTATTGTTCTATGATATTCTTCTTGCAGGGTGCCAAAATGGAAATATTAAGGAGCCAAACAACAACCCTAATATATAGTTGTTACCATGGTTTATGCAGTGTAGGCTTGACATGTAATCCAGGGAGACTAACTTCTAGGACCTATTTGGGGTAGGTAGAGGGGTGCACATCCCTTTATTCTTGATGGTAGGTTTGGTGATGGTGTAAGAGGTGCATGATTTGAGATACATACTGACATCGTGTCGGAGTTTTGGAAGTAGAAGTAAGTATATAGTACTGCCACTATCTTCTCCACACCAAAGTGCCTTGCCACCAAAATTTGATGTGCGTCCCAAATATGGTTCCAGCACTTAATTCAAGGAGCATAGAGATGGCCTAGATGGAAAAGAAGTGCATATTGGAGGTGAAATTCTAATAATTGTTTGTCTACACCTAATAGGTAGTAGAAAAGTCATGATCATTTTCATACAATTGGGGCCACCTAGAAGTTTTTGGTCTACGAGAGTTAAGAATGGTGGTTAGTGCCACATTGAAAGGTCCACCAAGATAGTTTGAAAATAAAATTATGTTACTCTTATTATACTTAATGTTCAAGTGGGATTCTTATAGGTATATGTATGACTCTTGATGGTGGTTGTTATATAACGTTTCTTACATTTTCATGAATTATAGGGGATTTTGATAAGTGTGGATCATCATTTCCTTTCCTAGAAAATAATGCTTACATTGTTTGCATGCATTTATAGTGGATAACATATTCTTATCATAGGTGGGGTACTTGTGAAATGAATTAGAGAATGACTCACTATGATAGGCCATATAATGTCCATGTTGAGTGAGGATTACATTGATAACATACTTTGAAGCATCTTTCTCAATCTTGAAGTTTCCTTGTAGGTTTTGCAGAATGGGGATTGGTGGTGAACAAAGGTAATGTTTTAGATCCTTGAATGCTTTTTATTATGAATCGGCCCCAATAAAATTGGTTTTGGATCCATCCTTTGTAACTTGGCTTAGGGGCTAAGTGATATGAGAGATTTCCAACACAAACCTATGGTATAAGTTAGTAAGGCCCAACAAATTGTGAATCTTTGTTAGTATATTTAGGGCTTACCAATTATGAATACATACCTTGGCTAGATCCACATGTGCATCATGATCATCCATGATGTATCCTAAATATTGAATTCTCTATAAGTTTGAATGATCACTTATCAAAATTGACATATAACTTGTGTTGTTGCAGGGTGCTTATAACTTGTTGAATGTGTTGCAAATGCTCCACCCAAGGTTTGTTGAAGATTGGGACATCATATATATATATTACACAAAAAGGAATTTGTGAATGGATTCAAGATATTACACATCATCCTCATAAACATTGTTGGGGAATTATTCAATCCAAAATACATGACCAACCACTCGAAGAGGATTTATTTGGATTTGAAGGTTATTTTCCATACATCAATTTTCTCAATTCGAACTTGGTGATAGCTTGACTTTATATAAATATTGCTAAAATTTTTGGCACCCTTGAGTTGATAAAGAATATTGTTAATATAGGGGATTAGATACCATTCTTGACTATGATTTTTTTTATCTATATCCAATATAAAGTCACTATGTCCCATCATTTTTTTGAACCAACACAATTGAGCTCTAGAAAGGTGAGGATATTGGTCAAATGTGGCCCTTTTAAATGATCTCTTGAATTTGGCATTTGATTTCTTCATTTTCCAAAATATAGCATTTGTATACTAGGTCATTATGTAGAGAAGAACTAGGTTTCAAATTAATTGCATGCTTTACTTGGTCATACAAATCAACCTCTATAGGCGAGACACATATATCTCTATATTCTTACACTATCTTGTCCACATGCTTCTTCTATGTAAAGAGATCTTGTGTAGAATCCCTTGTGGTCATGGTGATCTTCTATTTGCCTTCCAACTGAATCATGAAGAGGAAAATTCTCCTAATTTGAGATATTACCTTCTTGCACTATTTCACTAAGATAAAAAAAGATTCCAGTAGTTCGAGATACCATTGATACCCTATAGATTTGACCTCCTAAAGTAACAATAGCACTATGGGGCCTTGACTTGTAAAAAAAATAATGCTTCCACATATATGGTTGTCCTAAGGGAACATCACAAAATTAAGGTAAGAAAACATCATGTACTACCTCAATTTGAAGGCATTGATGTTGTAGTGCAAGTGATATTGTTGATTGACACAAACTTTTCATTCATAGTTCAACCAATCGATGGTGTATGGATAGAGGTGAATCACTGTGATCAACAACTTCAACCTCTTGATGAACTCTATTAAGATAATATTCTTATGGTTACCATTTTTCACAATGGCATGTAGTGGATTCCCATTAATCAACATTGATGAGTGGAAGAGGTGTTCACATTACTCAAGTTCCTTTGGTTCCTCGAGTTGGATCTTTGTGTTAGCGATGGTAACATTGTGATTATTTTTTATGATCTATTTTCCATTATCGAGATGTGAATTAAATTTGAAGAAAAAAATTGGTTACAAGGCTTTAATATTATCCAAAAATTATTTCTTGGAGTTACATTTTTTAGTGTTGTTCCAAGGGATTTTGTGGAACTCATGCCACTTTCTAATGTCTTTCTTTGACTCCCTATTACCCTTATTTTCTTGTGGCTTGGACTAGTTGTTAAGGTTGGTTATCCTTTCTCTATCTTTTTTTTTCAAGTTAGAGACACCTTTACCATTTATATTGTGGTGGATTTGAAAACCCAAAATCCCTCTAGTTCTTCTAGTTAAAATTTTAACTGATATTGATAGTATATAGATAAGTGACTCTCAATGAGAATCTCCAAGAAATCCATCTCTGTTTGGTGTATTTGTGTATACCACTGTGGTATTTTAGAAATAAATTCCAGTTAAAGTATTTGATACCCATATTTTAGCATAATATATGGAATATATTGGTGTACTCCATCACCATCTAGTCTCTTTCATGGTGCAAAGTTATCCATCTGACATGCTATTCATTGTAGTTTCCAACACAGTAGAATTCTTCCTTGAGTGCAGCAATAAAATCTTCCCAAGTGGGTTCTATAGTAAATCTTGTAGACTCGTATCCATCATTTTGCACACAATAAGTGTTGCTCCAATATTTGACATGGGAAAGGGACTTCAACAATGTGAATGTGATCTTCTCGCTATCACTGTTTTTTGAATAAAGTAATAACACTAGAAAACTTAACCATTTATCCAAAGCATTTGAGTCTAACTATCCTTGAAATAAAGGAATGGAAAATTTAACTTATACCTTAAAAGGTGTTCATGTACCTCCAAAGTAACTACTTGTTGAAGGTTCCTTGTTAACTAATAACTATTTGTAGTCATCAAAGGATCTAGGTGAAATTAGTCATCATCTCATCCTCTATTGTGTAAGGGATTCCTTGAGCAATATTTTGATAAGACCTCATGCTCTATAATATTTCCTTTCACCTACCATGGGATATCCATTTAGTTGGATAGGGTGACCTTCACTAAGCTTAGTTATTTCAAGGCCCAAATCCTTGTACCTTGACCTCATGGGGGATATGCATAGAAAAACAAAAAAGAGTAGATTACTCTGATAAAAAAAAATTCGATTATTTGGAGAATTAAATTAAGATATAAATATAAAAAAATCACATAGATTTATTGCAGAGAACATATTAATACAATGAAACCCAAATTCTATTAATTAAAGAAATAGAAAAACACCACAATATGTAAAGCATTGCAAACTAGCTAGAATGATGGTAGCATGAAGGATTTATTTAAGGTGTGAATGACCTTCTTTGTTGTCGTTCCACACAAAGACATTCTTCTTAAGTGAGGTTCTTAATGGGGCTACAATTTGACCATAGTTCTCGACAAACGTTTGATACTATCGATTAAGACCTAAGAAATCATGTAATATTTTTATACTCTTAAGATGTGGCAAAGATTTGATAGCCTCAATTTTCTTAGGATCCACTTGAACCCCTAAACTATTGATTAAATTACCCAAATATTCCACTTCAGAAGTGACAAAAGTGCATTTAGAATGTTTGAGGAACAATTGGTTATCTCAAAAGAATTGTAGGGATTTATCAACATTCTCCACATATTCCTCCCAAATCTTTCTATAAACTAAAATATCATCAAACAAGAAAAGAACAAATTTTCCCATTAAGGGCCTAAAATTATTTTTCATGAGGCACTAAAAAGTGGATGGGGAATTGAAAATAATGAAAGGCATCACCAAAAAAATCATAATGTCCTTTGTTTGCATGACATATAATATTAGGATTGTTTACCTCCTTTGTCTAGGTTTGGTGATACTCAAAGTGAAGTTCCACTTTAGTGAAGAATTGGGCACCATGAAACTCATCAAATACACCATTTATCATTGGGATGAATTTTTTTTCTTTCACCATTAACTTATTAGGAGAACGAAAGTCTAGGCACATGCACTGATTTCCTTCTTTCTATAATATTGTGACAACTAGGAAAGAGTAGGGTATAGTACTAGGATATATCACACCAAAGTTCTTAAATGATCCTTTCAATTTTATTTTATTATGAAAAAGGATCTTAGTAATGATACACATTGGGTGGTTTACTACTTGGAATGAGTGGTGTACAATGATCATGCTCACCATTCCAAGGAGGTAATCCATGGGGTGTTTCAAATACTTGTTGATGTTTATGCAAATCAAACTTCAAATCAGGGTGAATTTTCTTTGGAGAGATATCCATAAATTTGATGGAATTGAGTTGGGAAACAATGCTTGAATGGCCTTTCTTCAAGATATTTTCCATATGGTGAGACCTAATAATTTCTACTGAACTATACTAGAGACCTTTGACAGTGTGTTTACAATGATCATTATTGAAGCTCATGTATAACTCCATGAAATACATTGTAACTGAACTCAATGTTCACAACTATTATGCTTTGAGAATGCCATGACATCCTCCCATTTCAATAGAAAACATTCTTTGTTTGATAAAATAGTCCTCCATTTGGAGTTTCACATTCTCACACTTACCATCACATTTCATTATACCTCAATTGGCTATAATTATTTGAAAATTGTGCACCACATGGACATAACAATTGATTTCTTGTTAAACTCAATGATGATTAACGTTGTGGGAGTTATTGATATCAATTAAGTAAATATGTTAATTACATTTTTGTGTTTGATATATCCAACCAAATTCAAGGTATGGGGAGTTGAAATCCCTGATAAATCATGGAGGGAAAATCAAGGTTCCCCACAAAGAGGCTTATGGATGGTTTCTTCATCCGGGGGAGATGTGGTCTCTACTATATCCAAATAGGCAATGGATTTATCTAAAATTTCCTTGGGTGTGTCAAATGGGGCCATACATATGATAAATAATTTGCATTCCTTACATCGATTCCCATTGAATATTTTTTATCACAATAATAGTAGATGCCTAGATATTGGTGTTTTGTTGCTTTTTCCAAAGTTAACCTATGGACCCTAGGGTTTTGAGAAGAAGGTAGAGTAGTAACAAAAGGAGGACCTGGTCATGGAACAAAAGTGGGTTGTTTGGAATAAGAAATTACCACGACTTGTACTTCTCTAGCTAGTTGTGAGACCAACAACCAAATATTAGGATGATCCATCTAGACTTGTCTTCTATTATCCTCCTTTAGACCAATGATGAAACATTCTTTGAAAAAAATCAGTCATACCTTCTATGTGGATTGCCACTTTATCAAAGGAAGCAATAAGGTATTCGACTATGTTGATTTGGTGCAACTTATTTATCCACCCCCAAAAATGGTAATTGTTTCAAATCAAGAATACATGGCCTTCACAAAATAGCTCTAGGTAATGTACCCCCATAAGCCATATTATTCCATTTCATGCACTTCCAACTCTCCCAATCCAAGTATAATATAGACATATGAATTTTCACAAGTTATATTCAATACCTTAGAGGGAAAAGTAATGTTACATATAAGTAACCCATCACATTGGGTCAGAACCATCAAACTTGTTTAAATCTAATTTAGATCATGTATCCAACTTATGGTGTTGATTGTCCTGAAAGGGTACCCTATGTGATGCTTTCCCCCTATGGATGATTCACCCTTGGGTTGTAGTTGTTGGAATAATGAAAGTGGGGGTGAATCCGTATTAGGAAATTTTTATCACTTTCAATCACACTATGCAAGCATTTAAGATATCAACAACTTATCACTTATGGTTGTGTTCAAGATACCATAAACATGTAACCAAAAAAAATATTACACAATAATTTTATGTGGAAACCAAATGGGAGAAAACCATAGAATTCTTTCCTATATATCATAAAATTACATTAATATGAAGCACCAAATTCCAAAATTCTCCATCACCAATTGGAAGGAGGCACCAACCCCCTAGTCTATAGGCTCCAACCTAAAGGAAACTGCAACTCTCTAAATTCTCTAGCTTCAATTTGAAGGAGGCTCCAAGACCCTATTTTACAAGTTCCAACCTAAAAAAAGCTACGACTCCTTGAATTCTTCAGCTCCAACCAGAGGGAGGCTCCAACCCCCTTTCCTTTCCCCTTCCCTCCTCCTTAAATATAAGTGTGAGACTCAACCTGTCATTGTTTTTGTCACTAATACATCATTATAATCAAAACCAAACTCAACTTGTCACTGTAACTATCACTGATACTGATACATCATAATCATCAAAACTAGACTCAACTGGTCACTACAACGATCACTGATATTGATACATCATCATCATCAAAACCAGATCCATACCAATAATCACATAAAACTCATGCCAAGATCACCAAAGGACATCTCCAAATCATGTGCTCAAGATCACCATGATATGAATCAAATCATGTGCTAATATATACATTAATCATGTGCCAAGATATCCAAAATACACCTCAAACCATGTGCTAAAGTATCCAAGATACAATCCTCAAGCATGTGCTATACTATCCAAGATATGTCTCAAAGCATGTACCATAACTATCAAGATATGCCTCAAATAATGTACCATAACCATCAAGATATGCCTCAAGCATGAACATCAAAACATATAGATAACCATACCTTTTATCATGTAAATAACCCAGTGCACAGATCTCATACCATCAAAACCTTGCTCAAATTCAACATCAAGAAGATAACATCTTCATCAAACTTTAATCTAGCCTTGTTAGAAAAGACTAGTCAACTTGCGGGACCTTGTGTGACAAGTGTTGTGAAACCTATGGGGGCTTCATGGGACACCCTTTACCTCACCTATGGGGGTCTACTCAATTAGGGTTACCATAAACCCTTCTCCAATCTGTGGCTCCAAGACTTCCTTCTTCACACTCCTCTGCTAGCTCACATTCACCAAGAGATCACATACTTGCTTGATTGCTTGGTCATTATGAGAGGATCTTTGATATGTATTTATACCCTTCCAAGTAACTCTTTTAATTGAATTGAGCTAACCTATAACTTATTATTTGCAACAAATTTTCTTCTTTAATCAATTTTGGGGCAGACTTGTAACTTATTGTCGCAACCGTTTGGGGGATTTTTTACCATAATTCGGGGATTCATATTTAAGAGGGTGTAACTTATCAACCGTGAAGAACCACATGGAATACCACCTACCATTAGAAATAACATGACGAGGACCATCCACCTATGATATTTTTTCATGTAGCTATGATGCCCTTCATACTCTTTTTCTCCAATCAACTTTGAGCTTCATGAAATCATCTCTAAGGCTTCATAACTAATTAACCACTTAACCATAATTCAAGGTATGCTTGTATAATTATTCAAATAATATTCTTGTGAGTGTCATGCTTAAATATATGCCATAAGAGGACCACTTTGGAGGCTTCTTCAAATACACCCATTAATTCTAGTTGACATCAATGACAACCAATTTTCCAACAATACCCCCCTTTGGCATTGATGGAAACACTCATGGTCCCCCTGTGACCAATGATCCCTCTGTATTCATGTGCTCCTCCTATATTCATGTTTTTTTTCTTTCTCTTCCCCTTTGACATCAATGGAAAAAGGTAACTCCCCCTGATGATTTCTCTCCCCTTGTCTTTTTTCCAAAATGTTGTGTAGATCAATGTGGGGCATAAACTACTCCAAGTTTTTCTCGAAGATACTAAAATGTCTCTCTTAGGAGAGTTTTGGTGAAGATATTTGCAATATTTTCTTTTGTCCCAATGTAATCCAACTTTATATTATTCTCTATGAATTGTTCCCATATAAAGTGGAATTTGATAGGAATATGCTTGGTCTTGGAATGCATCATTGGATTCTTGGAGATACTTATAGCATTGGTACTGTCACAGAATATTGAAATAGGCTTGACATATTTGACTTGTATGTCTTGTAGGGCTTTCTTCATCCAAATAACATGAGTACAACATGTTTCTACTTCAATATATCATGCTTATGTTGTAGACAAGGATACTGAGGACTACTTCTTACTTAACCAAGACACCAAAAAATCACCCATGTAGAAGGATTGTCCACGAGTACTTCTTCTATCATCAATGCTTCTTGCCCAATCCTCATATGTGTAAGTGACCATAGTCAACTCATTCCCTTTTAGATACCACGATCCAAATTTTGTTTTTCCTTTGAGATATATGAAGATCCTCTTTACTTCCATAACATGAGTTTCCTTTGGTGCTACTTGAAATCTTGCAACGTGTCCAATTGCTTGCATCACATCTAGTCTTGAGGCTATCACATAAAGTAGGTTTCCAATAATCGATCTATAATCTCTGATATTCTTCCTTGGATTCATCATCTTTTCTCAACTTTCACCTAGTCACCATAGGAGTACTTATGGGTTTGCAATCTTCCATTCTAAACTTCTTCAACATTTCTTTGATGTACTTGGTTTGGGAAATGAAAATACCTTCATCTAGATAATATATCTAGAGTCCCATTAAGAAATTCAAATTACCAAGTAGGGACATTTCAAACTCATTCTACATGTCTTTGGAAAACTTCTTACTCAAACTGTCATCATCACATCCACAGATGATGTCATCCACATATACTTCAATGATAAGCATGTTGTTCTGATCCAATTTTATGTAGAGATTTCTATTTGCATTTCCCTTTCTGAATCCTTGTTGTTGTAATTACTTGTTCAATATTGAATACTAGGATTTAGGGGCTTTCTTGAGTCCATACATATATTTCTTCAATCTACAAACATATCTTCTCTTTCTGACAGTAGAAACTATTTTGGTTGTTCGATGTAGACTTATTATTCTAATTCTTTATTTAGAAATTCTGATTTTACATCCATCTAATATACTCTTATTATTTTGGAACATGCATAGGAAAATATCATTTTGATTGCTTCCATTATGGAAATAGGAGAAAAGGTTTATTCAAAATATACTCTTTCAACTTTAGCATATCCTTTGCATACTAGCCTTGCCTTGTTTTTGGTTACCTGTCCATCTTCATTTATTTTGTTTTTGAACACCCATTTTGTACCAATCACATTTTTTTTCCTTAGGTCTTGGAACCAGTTCCCATATCCCATTATTCTCTATTTGATTCAGTTCTTCTTCCATGGACTTAATCCAATGTTCATCATTACTAGATTCCTCAAAGTTTATTGGTTCAACTGTGGATAGTAGTGCTAGATGTATATGTTCTAGTGTACATTCCCATTTGCTTCCTCTAGTTTCTATTCCTTCATTTTTATCTTCAATAATTTGTTCCAATGGATGATTCTTATGAACCCGATGGTTAGGTTTCCTAGAAGGTATCTGAAGATCTCGCTGGCCCTATTCTTCTTTTTCTACTTCTGGATACTTCTCTTCTTGGTGTTCTTCTTCTTCTTCTACCTCTTTTTTTTTTTAGTTCTTTTTTTGCTTCCTTCTCTTTTGGATTTCTTCTTTCTTCTCTGGTTTTCAACACATTTGTTTCATAAATATTTACATTGATGCTTTCCACTATTCCGTTGAGTCTTAGGTTGTAGCATTTGTATGCCTTTCTTTTGTTTGAGTATCTAACCAGTATGCCTTTATCAACTCAAGAGTTAAATTTTCCAATCTTGTTATCTTCTCTTTTTATGTGGCATTTTCTTCCAAACACTCTAAAGTTCTTTACGTTCACTAATATTCCCTTCCATAGCTCATATGGAGTCTTGTCACTGTTACTTCTAATCATTCCTTTGTTCAATGTATGAATGAATGTATGTACTGATTGTACCCAAAAGATATTACTCAACTTGGAATCTTTCAAAATGGTTATGGCCATCTCCTGTATAGTTTTGTTCTTCCTTTCAATGACTCCATTTTGCTGATGTGTCCTAGATGCTGAGAATTTCCTTTTTATTCCATGATATTCAAAAAATTCAATGAATTCCTTTGATGTGAACCCACCTCCATTGTCTGGTCTCAAGCACTTTATTTTCAAATCAGTCTCGTTTTCAACTATCTCTTTGAATATCCTGAAACATTTGAATGTCTTTGACTTTTTCTTGATAAAATAGACTGTGGTCATTCTTGTAAAATCATAAATAAGTAGCATGAATTATTGTTCTCCATTATCCCTTTTTCTCTCATAGGTCTGCATAGATCGATGTGTACAATCTCCAATGGTTTAGTTGTAGAATATTCCTTTGTTCTGAACTCAGTTCTTGTTTGTTTTCCATGTAGACAATGCTTTCACATAGTATTGGTTAGCTTTGAAATTTTAGGGATTTCTCTTACCTCTTCCTTTCTGCTGATTTTGCAAGATTGTCAAAGTTCACATGACCCATTCTTCTGTGCCAAAGCCAAATTTCATTTTCCCTTCCCAAGAAACGTCTTTTATTTTCAATCTAATTTAAGATGTACATGTTGTTTGGTATTCGTATTGTTGTCACTACCAAATTTCTTGATCCTTCTTTCCTTATCTCAAATTTCTTTGAGTCGAATAGAAGTGTATGTCCCTGGTCACACATTTGACTCACACTTAGCAGATTATGCTTCATATTTTCGAAAAGTCAGAAATTTTTTGCCATGGAATCTTTACTTCCAAGCTTTATTGTGCCTTTTCCTATAATTTTGGCTGAGTTTTCATTGCCAAACAAAAATGATCCATCTCTTTCTTTATTTAGAGGTAGAAACATGTCCTTGTCAATTTTCATACTCTTTGAACAACCAAAATCAATGGACTAATCACTTTTTCTTCTTTGGGCTTGTAGATGATCTAAAAATGAAGAAGACTTGTATTCTTGGAAATATTTGCAAGTTAAATTTATGTGTTAAAATGCAAATGGATCAACTTTGCAACACAACTTTAATAGGATTTACCCATTCAAGATGCATATAAATAGCAGCAAAATCAGTGAACAAAAAACACATAACATAGAAAATGATAAAGGAGTTCACCCCTCTCTTGGGCTATATCTCCTGGTCCAGCTTCTAATGGATCATTTGTATTATTTGCTCAAAGTGCTCAAAAATGTGCTTTACAATGCTCAAAATGCCAAATAGACTGCTCCAATGGCTTCAAAATGTCCAAAAACCCCTAGATGGGATTTTTCGGCACCTCGTTTGGCCAAAAATTGAAGAAGATAGGCTTCCTGGAAGTCCCCCCTTCAAGCTTGTTGTCTCCGCATCTACAAAACGCACCCTTGTTGGCTCAACCTAGCCCACATGCATTTTAAAGCATAAAAACTTGGCATCGGGCGCAACCGCGTGAACCATGCAAACTTTAGGATGGTTATGGGTGCACCTAGCCCCTAACCACCAAGGGCAAGGTCATATGACCCATATGACCGTGCATTTAAAAGTAAAGGCCATAACCATTGAACCGAATTCAAACCAACGCGTACCTGCGCACGCGTTCAATGGTCATATGGAAAAAAACATGTGACCGTGGCCATAACAAAAGGGCTATGTTAAAACATATGCCCATGCCTATGGTCATATTACAACACAACATGTGACCGGGGTATAGTTTTAAATGTGCACACAAAGGGTTTAAACCGTGTCCATATTACAATACACATAACCACGGGCTGAGGCTAGGCCCCAGCCCAACCCCCCACCCATACATACATTATTTCAATTCAAATGTAATGCAAACCATATAGAGTTAAGAAACACTATGGTGGCACATTGGTTGGTGGTCTTTTCAAAAGCTTTGCATGCGGGTGGAGGTCACGAGGTCGATTCTAGTGGACTCCAAATAAATTTTAAACCAATAAATAGGGGACACATGGTGGCCATTGATTGGGCCACGTGTCGCCATTCCATTAGCTGCAAATAAGCCATGTCACCTACCAACTGTGAAAATAGTTGCCTGCCATGTGTCGTACAGCCTACCACGTCAGCGTCTGTACGGACTATACGGACTGTACAGTCAACACCCCTTTTTTTGCCTGTTTGCCATTTTGAACATAATGAGATATCTCTTGCTCCCAACATCCATTTGAACCCAAATGAGTTGCGTTGGGTTTGTAACGATGAGACTTACGCTCTCGTTCGACTTGAAGCTGTTCCGAGCACTTTGAATTTTTGAGCAAAATTTGATCCCCTGATCACACCTCCCCATTGGGAAGCTTTTGGACCTCCAAAAGACTAGTTTCAGTCTATCTAAAGATGAGGGTATAGTTCCCTCACTCTTCCAACCTCAATCCACTTGGCTTTGCTTGGATTTGTACCTTTAAGACCAACTCAAAGATACTCCACATTTCCTCGTTTTGAAGTTCGCATTTTCCTATCAAGGATGGTGTCTTCATGCAGTTCTGTAAGATATTCTGGGGAAAAATCATCTATAGAAGGAATTTGAACATGCTCTCCTTGATCATCAATCAAAGGAGGCTCATACAATTTCAAATTCTCAACATTAACAACTGCATACATTTGCATATAAGGAGGCAAATCTAAACGGAAGGCATTGTTACCAATCTTGTCGATAATCTTGAAAGGACCATATCGAATTGGTTTGAGATTTTTACCTTGTCCTTTAAGCCTCTCCTTACTAATGTAAAGCCAAAATTCGTCTCCAACTTGGAAGCTATGATCAACACGATGCTTGTCATGTCTCATCTTGTACTTGGCTTGACTCTTTTCCAACTTCTCTTGCACCATTTGATGTATCGACTGAATTTGTTCAATAAATTTTTCTGCCCTATCACTGTCATATTGACCATCGATAGCAATATCCTTCTCAAAGATAAAATCTAAAGGAGTTTGAGTTGAAGAGTGCTTAGCTCGATTGTATGCATGCTGAATGTAGTGTAAATGCTCATCCCAAAGTTTAGGATGCTTACTGCAATAAGAACGAAGAAGATGCACCACTGTTTGATTCACCACTTCTATCTGACCATTTATTTGTGGATGAAAAGATGTTCTTTTTTTTAGTTTGGTGTCCATGAGTGCCCACAAACTTGACCAAAAACTTCCAACAAATCGAGAATCCCGGTCAAAAATAATGGATTTAGGCAATCCAAAATGCACCCAAAAATTTTGAAAAAACATTTGTGCCATTTGTTCAGCTGTAACCTGCTTTGTACAAGGCATCAAAATACACATTTTGCTAAATCGATCAACCACAACATAAAGATAATCATGATTTCATCTAGACATAGGTAAACCTCCTACAAAGTCCATGGAAATGCTTTCCCAATGACGAGAAGGAACCGGAAGTGGAGTTTACAAACCCAACTTTTGATTGCTAGGTTTACTTGTGGCACATAATGAACATCCTTAAACATATCTTGAAACACTTTCATTCATTTTAGGCCAGTAGCAATATCTTTGCAAATTAGCCACTGTCTTGCCTACACCAAAATGACCAGCAATAAGAGAAGAATGGGATTCTCTTATAATGTTGATTCTTTCCCCCTATGGAATACATAGCTTGCCAAGATGATACAAAATATTATCATGCACATGGTAATTCAATTCCTCAACATGGTTAGAATGACACAAAGTTTCATATACTTCTTTAAAATAAGTATCCAAAGCATATTGCTCAACATAACTTTCATGCATGATAGGACTATGCTTAAGAATAAATGAAGCACTAATAATAGGCCTTGATAGCATATCAATAACTTTGTTATAAATTCCCTTCTTATACCTGATGACCAAGTGGAACTGTTGAAGAAAACCCATCCATCTGAAGTGCCTATCTTGTTGTAGCTTTGTTTGTGATTGTAAATATTGCAGTGGTTGATGGTCGGTGTGAACAATGGTTTCTTTTCCCAACAAATAATGTTTCCATTTTTTTACACTTTGTACCAATGCATACAACTCCTTATCATAAGTAGGATAGTTAATCACGACACCATTAAAAGTTTTAGAATGAAAACAAATGGGCTTACCATGCTGTAGCAAAACTGCTCCCATTGCATAATTGCTTGCATCTGCTTGGATTTCAAAAGGTTGTCTTAAATTTGGAAGTGAAAGAACTGGAGCTGAACTGAACTTCTCTTTCAAAGTATCAAAAGCCTTCTGTTGCTTGCCTCCCCATTGAAAAACTTGCTTGACACTTGTCACTGCATGTAATGGAACTGCAATGGAAGAAAAGTTAGTAATAAACTTCCTCCAATATTGGGTTGCTCCCAAAAAACTTCTTACCTCTGTCACATTGCTGGGCTTGGGTCATTCCGATATGACTTTGACCTTGGAGGGATCAATTTTTAATTCACCTCCACCAACAATATACCCTAAGTAAATAAGTGAAGTCTTTCCAAATTCACATTTGGACATCTTCA